>JAPMOQ010010798.1:3218750-3234009 GCA_026543055.1 Argiope trifasciata | reverse complement strand
AAATTCAGAAAAATAGTTTTGAAGCAATTTTAAACTTGCCTTGTTTGATGTAAGACACCAAACAAGGCAAAATATAAAACCAACTGAGCGCCTCTAAATCTCAAACTAAAAATACACTTTGTCGGAAGCGGCTCAAACTTCATTAATTTTGATATGTATGAAGAGACTTTGAATACTCATTAGACTTAACCGTTAAAATTTCAAGTCGAGTTGGTTGAATTCCGCTTGGCTGGGCTTTAATTCAAAGATATAAAATATGATCAAGTTCAGTTAGCGTCTAATAATGAGCCCTATAATTAATATACACAGTCAGTAAACTTTCAGACTAGATATAAATTATACAGTTTAATGGGAAACAGTTAATTATATAAATACCATTTTAACTCTTCAAATATTGAAGTTTTATTGGAGCGATTAAATTTAATGGACGGGAATCTTTCTTGCTGCCAGAGTGGATGGGTAAGACTTTCTGAAATATCGCGTCGCATGGATTTCGGATATTAACTGTCTACGAAAATATAGCGCTGGGTAATGGAAACCGTCTTATCGTAGGTTATTTTGCTCTTTGGATGGATATTAGGAAATAAATGAGACGGTATGATACCCATGACTATCGTTTATTTATTTTTTACTTGTATAAATAGTATAGAAAAATATAGCAATAATAAAAAATGATCTTGAGATTTTGATGTTTTAGACCTCCCGAATTCGAAAATGATGTTTTTGGAAAACGTCTATCTCTCCGTCAGTGAAATAATGACTCAAAAGCACTTGGAATTAGACAGGGGAAATTTGCTAAACTATCGTTTGCCGAGTTACGTTATACGTATCGATAGTATAGTTACTATCGTTTACTATACTATCGATACCGAGGACTATCGTTTATTTATTTATTTTGTTTCGATATTATTGTATAAATAGCTTAGAAAAATATAGCAACACTAAAAAAAAATTCGATCTTGAGATTTTGATGTTTTACACCTCCCGAAATCGAAAATGACATTTTTGGAAAACGTTTATCTATCCGTCAGTGAAAAGATGACCGAAAGACACTTTGAGCTAGATAGGGGAAATTTCCTATACTGTCTGTATATGAAATTTGCAGTTTTCAATAAAATTTTGAGTAAAAGTTGCCAAATTAATTTGCTTGGTTATCCGAATGAAAGTTAGCATGACAATTACAGAACGAAGATAGCTATAGAGATAAAATTCGGTACACAGATTTGACTTTATTGTGTAGACAGCTCTCAAAACCAACACCCAGTCGACTATCCCTCTGTCTCTACTTTCAGAAACATGTAATTCAAAAATGTAATGATTTAAATATGTCAAATTATGGAATTATGTGACTGCAAGTGCAATTTTATGCCGAATTTTAGGTTCCAGCCGATTGAGAAAAACGTCTCTTGCACTTCCGCTGGCTTTGTATATCGGATGTTTCTAACATGTAGTAGAATAATTGTTGTATTTGTAGTAATAACTACAGTAAAATAATTGTTGTATTTGTGGTGATATCTAGAAGAATAATTTTATTTGTAGTGATAGTGGAGTAATTGTATTGGTAGTGATAACTGTAGAAGAATAATTGTAGTATTTTTAGTAATAACTGTAATATTTGTAGTAATAACTGTAGTATTTGTAGTAATAACTGTAGTATTTGTTGTAATAACTGTAGTAGAGTAATCGTATTTTTAGTGATAACTGTAGAAGAAGAATTGTAGTATTTATAGTAATAACTGCAGTAGAATAATTGGTTGGATTCTCATTTATTTCATTATATTTACTTATTCCAGTATTTATATTCAAAGAATGTCTGTTTTAATATTAGTACACAAACATTGATGCTTATCAGCCGTGATTTATATTGTCATAATATACAAATATTTGCCGCCTTTGATGAACAGCGTATTAACATTTTAGGATCTTGATGATAAATGTAATATGCATTAAAAATCATCCTGCTTTATAGACAGAAGAACATGAATTCGAATGAATTATCTGCGCTTGCAAACTAAATATAGAAAAATAAAAAATGAAGTTAAAAGTTTATTTCGGAATTAATGATTGGAATAAACACGAGCTTAATGTTTTGTGGGCGAAATCTGAATTTCAATATAACATTAAAAGCATTGCAACGGATTCTGTATGAAACTGAATTTAAACCCCCCCCCCCATTAAAATGGAAGAAAATAATTATTCAAAAATGAGCTTACTATAGTTAAAAAGTAGGTGATTTTGGAAAATAGTATAATATATATACTATTTTTGTGCGATGATAGTTTTAAAAGATGTGAACAATTTCCATAGAAAAATCAAAGTGATTACAAACCTGACGTCGGTATAGTCTTTTTCACAATCATTTTTTTTTGTTTAACGTCTAAATAAATTATTTTACTTTATTTTTCTGATATTTGCATATGAAGCTTTTAGTGATATGGCGAGGTCCTTGTCTTTTTTAGAGCATGATATCACTAATATTTAAAAAGTTGAAATTTTAGCAGGTGATTTTGATAACGAAACCGCAGGTATGCCAAATTTTGAATCCAAATGCTAAACTTGAGGAATTCCAAAATGGTCACTGTCGATCTCTATATGTGCATTATGAACTCAAAATCACTCAAAAATTGAACGACTTGAGATTCTGGTATTTAAACTTTATATCAAAACAATTGACTATTTTTAAATCATGTGTCAAAGAGTAATGGAAAAAATTCACATTCCAACAAGCATAAATCTTTCTGTTACGCACAAAATATATGGAAGCTATTTTGGAAGCAAATGAGAAAATTGATAAGGGTTACTCTGCCACCATTTTATTCTTATTCTTCATAATTAAAAATTAAATAAGCATAAATATTTCTGCTTACTGTACTAGAAAGCTACGCACAAAATATCTTCTATTTTGAAGCAAATGGGAAAATTGTTAAGGGTAACTCTACTACCATTTTCTTCTTCTGATTCTACATAATTAAAAATTGCATAATTCTTAGATAATTAGAACAAACTTCCATTGAGTTCTTCTCATAAGTTCTTCGTTAGAATGTGATTGAAATTAGATTTTTATCTGATTACAGAAATAAAAAGTAAGTTTGGTTCGACATTCAATAAAAACGCCATTTATTTTAATCCATTAATTGTCTTATTTCTCTTATATCCAATTAGATGACAGCTTCCATTTTGGGAATGTGGAGTCCAACCGATTCAACAAAGAATCTATAAAATACTTAAGGCAATTGCAAATTAAAGTCTGTATCTAATTGTAGCGTCTATGAATAGTTTAATTTTAGCTTATAAATCTAAAGAGCATCAAATTGATATCCATATGACGTAGGAGCATGTTAGTTAAAAGGTAATTATAGAAAATTAATTCACTCAGGCATATAGGAAAATTGCATCAATTTTTGAAGCTCTGTTTTATAATTATCTTGAATAATTATGACTTAGGTTGATAAGTAATATTTGATATTGCCTAAAACCGATTTCGCTGCCTTAATTTTGCGAAGTTTGTTTACTTAAATGTCAAAGAAATTTTAATTCTGAGCACTCGAATGTCTTCTCTCAGTCACCATTCAAGACGATGCATCATTTTGACGTTTTGTTTTTTAAAAAATTTCAATTTTTTAAAATACCTACAGAATGTTAAAAGGACCTCAATTCAGATTTCAGGAAAACTTAACTTACAATAGATGCATGTATTTATTTTTTGGTGTAATGTATAGTTGATTGGTTAATTTAATTGGTTAGCTTTTTGGCACAAGTGCTATTTTTGGCCATCCATACGGTAAAGTAGAGTATTGTTAAAGTTTTAAACTTCTTAGATAAAAATAAAAAATATTTGTGAATGAATTAATAAAAAATATACCAATGCAAATGTAAATGAAAAATATGATCATTTCTTTAATACGACGATAATAATAAGTAAAAAAAAATTGAAATTGTGATGTAATAAATAGATCCATGTATGGTCAATAATTATGCATCGGATCATCTTTTTGATTGCAAAGGGTTAAAATTACAGCTTCTTGTAATAAATTCGTTTGTAACTTGCTAGATTTGAAGAAAGTAGTGTATAATTATTTTATTTGGTTACCAATTTATATGTTTTTTATTAAAATACTAATGAGATTTTCAACACTTTATGCATATTTATATTAATGTATTAAGTTTCCGAATTATAAAGAAGGAATAAATTTTTCCGATAACATCCATAACTGGCATCACAAGTAATTTATAATTCGTTGCTTGAATTTGAATACTTTGTCAAATCAGTAATTCTTTCATCGATTTCAAAAACTGAATTAGTGATGCATTCTGACATTCGAAACAATTGGCCTTACATCACTTAATAAACCTTAATATTGATTATTGATGCATCATTGAATATCATCGAAATAGTAGCATCACGTTAGTATAGTTTAGAATTTTGGTATAAGGATGTTGCTTAAACCTTATTATGAGTTTAAACTACAAGGCTCGTTCCCATATTTCTTGTGTAGTTTCAAAACCAGATCTTTTTCTTGCTATTTCAAATTAAACCTGGGTAAGTATAGAGCATTGTTGGAAAAACTGCATTGAAAGTCAATAGATTTCAATTCAATTTTTATATAAATAGTTTTAAGTATCAAATCTCAACAAACTAAAAGAGTAAAACAAAACAGTTCATTGCTAATCATAAAATTATTAATTTTTGTTACAAATATGATGCATAAAAACTGAAATTTCAAAATAAATTTAAATCAAAATTTTATTAAAAAAATATAACTTTTCCAAACATAATCCAGAAAGTATTAGCAACATAAGTCATTTTTGAAAAATTATAAAGCAATGCATACTTTTTAGAGTTATGAAATAATATAAAATCTGCCAACAGATATATAAAATATTACTAGAATAATGATAAAAAATTAATTTAAATAATACTTAATTTCAATTTGAAAATTTCGAATGAATGACTTTTATCGATATATGAAGATACAAACTATTAAAATACAGCATACAATTCGGAAGGACTCGGGCCACCTAAAGTTTTGGAGTCCTTAGGGTAGTTTCTTATTTTGCCTGTCTTGCTTCGCGTGGATTTATTTAGTTGTTCAAAGAAATAAATTGCATTATATTGTTAATTTAAAGGTGAAAAATTATTGTCTAAAAGGCATTCCTTTTGAGAATATTCAGCAAAAATTAAAGATGCTCGAATAGGAATTCATCTTAGGAAATGGCTTCGAATTTTGAATAAATACAAATCACTCGACTATCTGCCTACAATTTCCATAACATGTACTGTAGACGAAATTATATCACACATCTTCGCTCGAAACATATTTAAGCCTAATCTTCATTCTAGCAATATTACAAAATTCTATTAGCATAAAATTTGCTGGTAGTAGTTTGGAACATTGTTAGAATAATGATATGAATTAATTAGAATAATAATTGATTCCAATTTGAAAATTTGAATTGAGCGGCCCTTATAAATAAATGAAGGCACACAATTTCGAAATGCCACAGATGATTCTCAATGATTCGGGGCATCCTAAAGTTTTGGAGCCTCTAGGCAATTCCCTATTTTGCCTATTTAATATTCTGCCCTAGTTCACGAGGATTAATTTAGTTGTTAAAAGAAAAAAGATATCCATTCTAGTGCTGATTTAAAAGTGAAAAATAATTGTCTTGAAAACATTCCATTTGAGAATATTCTTAACTTCATAGAAATTAAAGATGCTCAAATTGGCATTTATCTTATTAAAGGCCTCCGATTATTGTCAGATTACTCGAATCTATATGTCTTTCATTTCCTCAACATGCTGTTTCTTTATGAAGACGAAACAGCATTACACGTCTTCGCTAACACACATCTAAGACTAACCTTTATTCTAGTAATATTCACAAATTATTCTAGCATAAAATTTACTAATAGAAATTTGGAATATTGCTAGAATAATGCAACAAAACTAATCTAAATAATACTTAATTTCAGTTTGAAAATTTTAATTGAACGGCTTTTATAAATGTAAGAAGGCACAAAGTTTTAAAATACCGCAGATAATTCCCAACGGCTCAAGACATCCTCAAGTTTTGGAGCCCTTAAGCAATTCACTATTTTGCCTATTTAATATTCGATCCGGCTTCACTTGAATTAATTTAGTTAAAAAAAATTCCATTCCATTTCCTAGTTTAAAAGTGAAAAATAATTGTCTAGCACAATTCCATTGAGAATAGGTTTAACTTCTGAGAAATTAAAGATGCTCGAATAGGTATTTATCTTAGGAAATGGCTTCGAATTTTGCGAAAATTCAGATTACTCGACTCTATCTGCCTTCAATTTCCATAACATGCTACTGCTTTATGTAGACGAAACAACATTACACATCTTCGCTCGAAACACATTTAAGCCTAATCTTCATTCACAAAAGAACTAATAAAAAAGAACTGCTTCCCTTTTGAAATTCATCGCCTCCAATCCTGCCTCTTTAACAAAATTGTCAGACAATTCCGAAAATTCTCGCAAACTAACTAGAAAAAGAGGCAGCGAAATAGAAAGGTAGGCTTCGAAACTTCGCAGAATTATAATTTGATTTTAATACCGATCAGAATCTTTACCATTTTTCCATTACCTCTCAATTCCAGTCGCATCTTTTCCATCCTCTTTTAAAAGTTTCCTCTCCTCCTTTTGGTCGTGAATAGAATTTAAAATGTATCCATTCTCTTGATAACATTTCTGTCTTTCTGACCCGAGGAAAAGAAAACAAATTTTTAACTCACAACTAGGAATGCATCAATTTAAAAATGAAGAATCTTTCTCTCTTTCGCTCTCTTCCTGATAGTCATTTCATTATTTATGTATTTCGCTCTACCTTCGCAGAGAAATACAGTCGGGGACGTCTCCCTTTTTCGTTTTTTCCTCTTTACCTTTCTGCTTTTGCCTAGTTGCAACCTCCTTCTTGAATTCATTTCAAACCTGGTTGCTATAGAAACAAGGATTCATCTTTCCAAAGAAGATGCAAAGTAGAGGTATGCAGAAAGGAGTTTTGGAGATTTCCGAGGAATGTGATTTCGGAATGAATTAATTCGATTTGTAGAATATTTCTCTTTTATTAAAATGCCTTTTGATGTAGAAATTCGAGTTTAAAAGTTACTTTTAAATTAGTTTTTGTTACTAAGTAGGAAAGAGATTAATATTACATTATTTCAGGGCAATATGCTTGGGCAAATGAAATAAACATTGTTAAAAATCGACAAAAACTTTTATCATATTGAAGATATTAATTTATTCTAAATCGTATGACTTAATAAGATTTTAAATAAATTTAATTTGGTAACATTTTATGGCGATGGATCCAATTTTGATCATATTGTTGTAGTAAACAAGGTTTTATCGATTATTTAAGATACTATAATTAAATCAAAGTCTCTATTCAGAGTAGTGTATTTTAGAAAATATCAAAATAAATAACATTGATAATCTTTATATCATGCAATATTATAATTTAAAATTTAATATTTAACGTTATTTTGCAATAATACTAATATCGTTTAATATAATACAAGATATATGTGCTATATATATTGCATTATATTAAATGAAAATTGGAAAGAGAATAATACCTTTATTACAAGGAATACTCTGTAATAAAAATATTCTCCTTTTCCCTTGTATAAAAAGAGCACCTTGGGCAAGATAGTTTCTCACATTCCTGATAGCACATCATGTTATACAATATTGGGTAATATTATAATTTAGAATTTGATATTTAACAATATTATACAATAGTCCGAATATCGTTTAATATTATATCACTACTAGGGATACTCTCTAATAGGGATATTATTCTCCTCTCCCCTTGCATAAAATGAGCACCTTGGGCAAGATAGAGTGTTTTCTTGCATTATTAGTAGTACGTCCTGTTGCACAATATTGTGTAATATTATAATATAGAATTTAATTCAATGTTTTTAAATATTCCGAATATCGTTTAATATTGTAGAATATATATGTACTACTAGCGAAACTCTTTAATAGGGGTATTATTCTCCTCTACCCTTGCATAAAAGAGCACATTGGGCAAGATGGAGAATGCCATGAGTGCTCAGTTATTTAATCAGTCAGTAAGTCTGAAGTTTTTTGATTTTAGTGAGTTCAAAAAAATGTTTGAGATTATTATGTAACATATTTTTAGATTTACTTAACAGTTGTTTGAACAATGTTTACTGGATTTATTTACGTTTTAATTTTATTTATACTTAAGGTACTAATTTTTTAAAAATAGAATTAGTATCTTCTGATTTGTATACATTAAAAAATTCTTATCTTTTGAAAAATATACAGAAAACGCTTCTTTTATTCTGAATATATAGAAATATATATAATACTATACATAATTTAAATAAGAAGGCGTTTGATAAATTAGATTTTACCCTGCATTGAAAATCAATTCTTTTTGTCATTATTCAAAAATATAAAAATTTGAAAGGCTAGATTTTTTTTTATATTTTTCCCATTCCTTTCAGGTCCTAATTACCATAACTTTAACTGTCTGGCATTAATTTGAAGTCTCGCATGAAAATCGAAAGTTTCAGAGAAATGTTGAATGAACTTCTCTTTTTTATAAAACGAAATTCCCGTCTCCAGTGTATGAAGGATTAGAACATTTTCCCTCAGTCTCTTTCTGTTTTGGGTTGACGGTACTGATTAGAATGGTAATCAGGTTTAGAGCCGTGACTATTCAATGTCTCCGGAAAACTTTTACTAGGATGAAATTCTTCGTTTGTCTGCGAAGAGTGAAAACAAATAATGCACTTCAACTAACAATGCTTCTGCTCAGTTACAAATGCTATAGTGTAAATATAAGAATATATTTATTCTATATGTATATAAATATACGAATTCTTACAATATGTATGTAGTTTTTATATTAAAACTATATTAATGCTTTAAATATGCAGCCTAAACGGGTATTTCTACTATATTGTTACAAACCTATGAATTTGATTCCCAATATGTATAGTGTCATCATAAGAAAGAATTGTTTTCAGTCATCTGTATTGGATGTCATGTCAGTGATCCCAGAGCTTGGCAACCACTTGATGACAAAATGGATAATACATGAAACATTGAGAATTAACCCGATCCGTCCATTAGGAGCCGAGATTCACTCAAATGCTCCTGATTGGTCTAGAAGCATCTAGCCCCACCTCCCAATGACTATAAAAGGCAGGCAATCTGAAGTTGGGGCAGTTGTCAGTAGAGTCGCTGGTAATGGTAGTAGACCTGGCGAATGGTCCTGAATTGTGTCGTCGTGAACGATGGAGGCCTGGCGAGCGGTAATGAATTGGGCATCGTAGAGTAGACCTGCACTGGGGAGTCTTCGAGAATTGGATGGTGGCGAATAATTATCAGAGTCACCTGGTGAATACCGAATTAACGGCAGAGTACCGAATTGTTGTGTGCCTTATCCTGTCGTTGCTATGAGCGGAGAAGTAGTCGTGAGTCGGGTAGTAGTGAGTAGGCAATTAAACCGAGAAGAGGAGAGGGGGTATTGCCGTTTGGAGAGATATTAAGTGTTTCAGCTGTCTGGAGAGACCGTAGAGCAAAGCTTCATGGATCTCCTCTCCTGCTGAATCCTGAATGGCCGCTTTGTGAACTGTGAGCGTTTTCACTACCGAATTTCTACGTGTGGGCTACTGTCTATTGCTGTGTGTCCACCTCGGCTGTATATAGTTGTGCAATATTTGTTATATCCTATCCAGTTATAAATAGACGTCGTAGTTGTCTTTCTACTCAGGACTGTTCATTGTGTTTATCTCACACCATACACACCCACTACACAGAAGCGAACCCGATGGATAGGAAATCCGTAACAATATTATATATGTCATTTGTATAATATTGTACTGCACTGTATCAATCCTATAAGGATACAATATATACATGTATGTATGTGTGTGTTTGTACTGTATGTATGTATATAACTACGTATAGTATGTAACACATGTATAGTATGTATATCTACTCGTAAAGGGCCAAAACCAGTGTAATGCGTTATCCGCAATATATTGAAGCCTACTTTGGTTTGTGTACATTACAAATATTCCTACAATGTAAAATATTAGAAAATATTCTTACTTATAGCATAAGATATATATTCATATTGCAAGTGCGTACATTCACACTCTAGATATATGTATATTTCTGTCTGTCTCTTTGTCTCTCTCTCTCTCTCTATATATATAAGTGATATTATTTTCATATATTCATATTACATATGGTACTTACATAGTTTTTATTATATGTATGAGTTTTTAAATCTCTATAAGTTTGGTATTTGTACTAAATATATGTAGCATATTCATATTCATACTATAATTATGCTTCATTTGACTTAATCCTTATATTTAGACTAAACAGGATGCTATAAAATGTCTGGAAATGTTCATACAATTCATATTTGCTATACAGAAAATTTCTATTTTCTCTTCATAGGTATGAGTATTCTTACTAAATTTCATTTAATATATTGATATTCATTTCATAATTTTATGCTTCGGCTCACTTATTCTATAGACATATACAAATCAGGATGCTATAAAAATTCATTAGAAATGTACATAAATTCCTAATACCTAATACATAGAAAATACTCTTCCAATACAAAATATACGCTACCTATTAAACATTCCTATTCTTGTTTTAATTGCCAAAGAAATAAGTATTTACACTGAAAGCTTTCTCATGATTTTGAAAAATATTATATAATATGTATAAAAATAAGTAATAAATATTTATATGTATATTTACACTATAAAGATGTATGCATATAATTCAGTGTATTCTCACAGAATACACACACACACATATTATATTATATTATATATATATATATATATATATATATATATATATAGTATTCAGCATTTGTACAATTATTATACTTCAATATTTAAACTGTGAAAGTTCTTTCTTACATAAATGTATTCGTATTATTCAGTATTTAAACTGGAAATCTGCAAATATACTTTCTTCCATAATTAAATATATTCATATTATTCAGTATTTAAACTACAAATATACTTTCTTACATAATTAAATATAATCGTATTGTTCAGTATTTAAAGTAAATATATTTTTTACGTAATTAAATACGTTGAAATATTCCGAATCTCAATTGTAAATATCCGTTTAAAACAATTCAAAATATTCAAATTATGCAGTACTTAAACTGTAAATATATGTTTTTTACATAATTCAGTATATTCATATTATTCAGTATTCAAACTGTAAATATACTTTCTTACATAATTAAATATATTCATATTATTCAGTATTCAAACTGTAAATATACTTTTTACATAATTAAATACTTTAAAATATTCCGTATCTCAATTGTAAATATACGTTTTAAAACACTTCAAAGTATCCATATTATGCAGTATTTAAACTGTAAATATATGCTTTTACATAATTCAACATATTCATATTATTCTGTATTTAAACTGCGAATATACTTAATTTAGTATATTCACATTTTTCAGTATTTAAACTGTAAACATACATTTATTTAATTCAATATATTTAAACTATTCAATATTTGTACCATAAAAATGCATGATGAATGTTGATATTATTCAGAGTATACTGCAATACATTCCCATACTTCAGAAAATTGCTTCTACAATTTCTTAAACTTCAATACACTAAGCCAAATGTTGAGATTCGTTGGTTCCATTTCGTGAAACGGTGCTCAGAATTGGAAACTTCTGAAGCAGCGATTTAAATGTAACTTCAGGTAGACGTTTCATAAGTTCGCAAAAACTGATGTAAATAAGTAATGAAAAACTCGGAAAACGCGGAGATGATCTCAGGGAGAGGAGGATAACCTCCGAGGCAGAAAAGCGATCTAATAATTCTAAAACAGAGAGCGAGAAATGTACTTTTGACAGTCGACTAAACTTTAAGTGAGAATTTTGGGCAGAGATGTCAAGATGAAATGGGTAGCGGAAAAATGACGTTAAAATAGAGTGACAGTTTTGGAAAGAACAAATTATTGAACTTTAGTCAGAGGTTCTGTGTGAATAGGGAGTTAAAAGGAGTGTTTTAAATACTGAGAAAAGAGCTATTATTTCTTTTAATGATAAATTACCGAACTCTCATCCTAAAACTAGACGATTAATTGCTAAATGAAGGCATTTTTTCCAAGTCATTATGAGCGATATATTCATGTTTTGAGAACAAAATCAATATCTTTTGCGAAAATGATTGATCAATTGATTAAAAAATACTGCAATATCTTTTTCCTTCTTCATTCTAAGAACATTCGAGCCTAGATACTATAGAACAATGGGATGCCCTAGTTTCTCTTTCAAAAATAAGAAAGATTCTTTGTACACTTAAAAATTGCATTGGAAGATCATTCTGTTAAGGGGATGCTATATAAAAAGCACCTCTGTTTATCTGCTGGGTATTATGGAAATGTATTTTTGGACATCTTTGAGAAAACTTAATTAAAGTTATGTACTTGTATACAGTATGTATATAGTAATGTACTTAATTACATTATATCAATAATTAATCTCAGAATACTTAATTCTGGCGTGGTGGTTGGAACTTGCCAAACCGGTAGGTACTCCAGGTTGATGGGAAATCTGATTCCTCTCCTCGATGATGGGATGTGCTTCCTATGGGGAGAGTTGTACCGTGGTCGGTGATGGTCCTTAGGACTCAACCACAGTTCCCACTAGTGTTGCTGTAGCGTGGGGCGGCCATTTAGTGTTTATCTCTAAGTGCCTTCGGGTGGGACAGAGAGTCAGTAATATGGCTATTTTCCCCAAAGATCATCAAGGAGGGCTTGCCTAATGAACACAATACGCACCTCGGGTGTTCAATCAATTGCCCTTAACACTGCATTAATATTTATGCCTCTTGAGGGCTCATGTATATTTTGTAGAAGAAATGTTTGAGTTCTTTCAGTATTGATGGAAATAAATGTAAGCGTGGAATTCAGATTTAAAAGCTAAATAATTTGATGAATTATACAATTAAATAAAACGGTTATTTAATAAAACTAAACTTTATATTCTTCATAAATGGAAAAGAACAATACGAATGGTAAAGCTGATAGAAAAGTTACATTTGAAAGTGATCAACAAAATCATTAAAACTTGCTGTAATCAATTAGATTATATACAAAATTGTTGTTCGTTATTTAAAAGATAAATGATAAATTATTTTGACATTTGCATTACATTTCAATGAAAATAATGCATTTGATAAAAGCAAATTAGAAAACCTTGCTAATAAATTAAAATATTAATTTTTCTTTGAATTATTATTTTATAGTCTAATTTAAAATTAAGTATTTTTAAATGTTATGGACTTTTGAAATCAATTTTTTTATTAAGAAATTAATAAAAAAGATACCAAACTATGCATGGAATTATAATACTTAATTCAATAATCTATTTGTTAAATAAATTCAAAATATCGTATAACTTATATTAACATTACAAAAAATGTTGCATGAAATTTTTAAAAAGTATTATTTTAGATAGTTAGTAAAAAATCGATTACAAAATTCTATCTTCAATTAAATCCATTTAAAGAAGTTTTTAACGGGAATCTTCAGGGGGTTGAATTTTTTAATCAGTTCATATTTTTGAAGATCTGGTGATATATTGCTCATCAAACTCTATTATCTGACCCACTGACATGTCTATAAAATTTAATTAAGGATAAATTAATAGTTAAATTTGATAATATTAACAATGATAATCATCAAAGTGAATTCTAAAGTTTAAAAAATTCTAGTCCTTCAGCATTTTACGAACTGATTAGAAAATCGATTAAAAAAGTTTTAATTTGCAAACCTGAAATTTAAAAAAAAACTGCTTTTTTAAAAAAAGCATCCCTTTGCAGAAAATAGAATATGCCATTAAACCACAAATAGCATTAATCTTTAGTTACCTTTTAAATACAGATATCATCATAATTCTTGAATTTTCAAGAATTTCATTTTACTCTGCAAGTTTTTATCAAGGGGGGAAATCTCTAGTTGACATCTATTCATTATTTATTCAAATAATGCCAATCACTTTTCTATCAAATCTGTCAATCACTCTTCCTTACTATTATATTAAATGTGTGGAAAAACTGAAAACACAACAAAACGCTAACGCAACAACTGATTCACAACGCAACAAAATTTTAAGCTTGCGGAATCAAACATGCTAATAAAAATCATTTCAAGTCCCTCTCTCTCTCTCGGTGTGTGTGTGAGCATGTGCATGTGTGAGAGCATGCTTATAATGATATTTTTTCATCTAACTTAAATCCAAATTAATTTCTAAAGTTTTGTCTCAATTTAGCCTATACAAACTTCATTCTAAAAATACTCTTATTTCCTGATCCGATTCCACGTTATCTACAGAATTAATTCAAGAAATGTTTTGCAAAAATGCTTAATCAGCGATTCCCACGTAGTGAATGATTGATAAACCTCACAATCACGTAGTGAGTTGCTGACCTAAACATAAAGCTTTTTAAAATGATCCCTGTATTTTCCCTGCTTTGAAAGTCACATGTTCAGAAATTCCCATAAGAAACTTCAAAGTTTATAACACTAAATTTTTTCCCCTATCAATATAAGTTATATAAGGCCAGGGATAAAATGTTCTAGAGCTTTCCCTCATTCCTCTGTCTGTCGTTTTGTGTTGCGCTCCGGGCTTTGAACTTGCACATAAACATGCCTGCTTCTTCGTGATGAAATACGACTTAAAAGCATCCAAAGTCTCTTCAGTGTCTTCGAACTGTAATCCACTTTAAAATTTGATATTATATTATACCAGAGGGTGACCGAGCTCCGCTCGGAGAAAACAGGTATCGAAGCTAACTCGAAGATTTAAATTTTCAATTGTGATTTATCAAAACAATACATGCCATAAGAAGATTTGTGAAACCATTGGTGAAAAGATAACCGGAACGTTACCGCTTGAAACCTATTAGGCAATAGACAAAGAAAATTTAAGTGCTGCCATCTATAGCCATTATGGCGAACTAATGAACTTTGAAAATATCCTATCTGTAACTCCAAACTGCTCGACCGTAGCGCTTCAAAACCGGCGCCAATCGATTCCTCGCGGCCAAAAGCTCCAGACCCCCAAGTTTACTGGAGTTTATTAATTCTGGGGCGCTTTTCGACTTGGCAACCATTCCTCGTATTATAGTATAAGATTATATATATATATATATATATATATATATATATATATA
>JAPMOQ010010798.1:3199379-3218350 GCA_026543055.1 Argiope trifasciata | reverse complement strand
TTCCCTCCCACTAAAAAATAATTTTAGCAAATATCGATATAGATATACACCAGCAACAGCGACATGAAAGAATACGGCAGCGAAGGAAGTCTTCAAAAACTCTCCTTTTGTTATTTAAAAGAAAATGTCGGTATTTGACGAATACTGGAGGGTCTTTCCATTAATTTTCTTCGCATGGAGGTTCAGTATTCAATTCCATTTCAATGTTTTTTGTAGCTGCTTCTTCAGTATTTTTATTTCTCGATTCTTCTGGTCTAGTCACCTTTACATTTTCCCGAAATTGAATAAAGTCTGCATTAGAAAAAGGAGTAAATTGAGTTTCAGTTGAAATCTAAGGACCCATTTTTTATTTTTACTGAAGGATTTATCAAACAAAGGAACAAATGAGCGCCTATCTGTTCGAAATTAAATTTAAGAATTTTGCAAGTATTTATGGAATTAGTTGAAAATTGGAATATTCTTATTCATTTCTTGAGTTAATCTGAAATGACATTGTCAGAAATTTTTGTAAAAAGAAATTCAACAATTATTAGCGATATTACAAAAATTGTTTTAATGTAATAGTACTTTTTTTTATCTGGGATGAATTAAATTAAAAAAATATATTTGGGATATAACAATTTAAAATGTGCACCTGATTTTTTTCCGAATACATCAGCGTGAATAAGTAGTCCTAAAAATACAAACGCAGGGAAATAAATGCATTTGTGAAGAAAATGGTACTGTTTACCACTATTTAATGGAATGTATGGAGATCTGAGAGTTAAGGAAGGACCTGAAGATTGTTAATAATGATTTAAGTAGAATACTGATGGTACCAGGTCATCTCAAAATCCTGAAGGATATGATGTTAAAGATTGATAGTTTCATTCCAACTGTTTGAGAGTGTGCAGGTGGGAAGAAAGACAGCTATTTACTACCCCTAAAGGAATGTTAGATTGACTGTTCGGTCTACGTAAGGTTGGAAAATACTTATTCAGCAGTCGACCACAACAAATCCTGTCGATACTGCTACGCTCAGTGGTGGCGGGGTGGTCGCCTGTAAGAAGTCCTAATTCTAAAAATATCTGCGGACATCCTAAAAAGAATATTAGATTTCTTTTTGTCTAGATTAACGCACACATGCACACACACGCACACAATTACAAGATCGTTTAAGCTAAAAAAGCAACCTATTTGTCTTATTATCCATTTAATATAAAAATAATGGTATAAAAACAAGTGTTTCGCGTCTTCTTCGAAATAGTTAAAAAGTCCGGATAAAGCATATATTGTCAAGAATTCAGTGAATCACGTGACCTTCCTGGGAAAAGCTAGCCTCCAATCACGCGGTTTTGAAGTTGATGTTTATAAATTTTTTTCCTAATAGATGCAAAATACACTCCTGTATTAGGGAGGTGATCTTGGCTTTATCTAACGAGAGATTTTATGCGAAGTTTTCTAGGTTTGCTACACGTTATGTGCCTTTTGTTGTTGATCTTAAAAATAAATCATAGAAAAGAAAACATTTGTCTTCAAATTAGTTCGTTCAGACTACAATCTTCAGTATCCAAAAAATTATAAAATCAAGAAAAGCAAGCAAAATTTTTTTTAAACAATGATTGAAAACACTTTCATTCTCATGTTTAATGTTCAAGGATACATGATCGAATACGTTTGTTCTCATTGTTTAATATTCAAGGGTACATGATTAAACATGTATATTCTCATTGTCTAGCGTTATGGGTATATGACTAAATGCGTCTATTAGGATTGTTTAATCATAGATACATTCTATTTGCAACACAGTAAACAGCAATGTCATCTGGCATGAAATTGTTATACACGAATTTCTACTAAATATAGAATTTTATATGAAATCAGCATTTCCAGAAATTAATGAATGGTGTGTTACAGATTGAAAAGCAAGATGAATTTTAGGAATTCATGGATATATAATATTCATTGAACATGAGGTTGAATCACATGTTTCTTCTTCAAACAGCTCAGGAGACAGCAACACTGGCAAAACTATAAAATCAAAGGGAGTTGTTTACCCAAAATTTTCTCGCACACTTTTTAATAAACTTGTTAGGCTTCCTTGAAACGAAATTGTGGACTTTTGGTAAGGCTGTGAAGAACACGTATTTGTTTTCTGAATACCAAATGCGAGAGCGAGGGCTCCATAGTATTATAAAGAAAATCGGTACTTGTGAGTTCAAACTTGTTTGACCAGTAAATGTTGCAAAATATCAATATTTGGACCGAATCCATAATTTTACTCCTACATCTTTGACGATAATTACATGGCGTGTAGTTAATACATAAGCACCAGAAAATTCAAATATGTACTTTAGACATCTTTTTCCAATCGATTGGGACCAAAAGTGGACCCAAAGTGCAATTATAATCACAAAATCCCATACGAAATTTTATATATTTAAGCCTTTACGTCTTTAAACTAATGCATTCTAGAACAAACGATGTGCGGTTCCTAAACAAGCACCGGGAAATTCAAATATGTACTTTGGACTTCTTTTTTCAATCATTTGAAATCAAACTATAATTACAATCACAAAATCCCTTATGAAATTTTATAGATTTAAGCCATTGCGCCTTTAAACTAATGCATTTTCAAACACATGTACAACACCAGAAAATTGAAATATTTTCTTTGGACTTCTTTTTCTAAACGATTGGGACCAATACTGAGACCAATCTATAATTATAATTGCAAAAACCCATACGAAATTATATATATATGTCATTTTGTCTTTGAACTAATGCATTCTCAAACACATGACGTGTGGTTTATATATTAGCACAAGAAAATTCAAATCTGCACTTTAAACTTTTTTCGGATTGATTGATATCAATATATGACCACTAATTATAATTATAATCACAAAATTCCCTACAGGATTTCATATATTTAAGTCATTATGTCTTTGAGCTAAAGAGTTTAGACGCATGAGAAAGTACAGACAATCAATAATCATCATTATTTGAAACATGCATGATTGTTATTCAGAAACTACAAATCATAATATTAAAGCAATCATTATTTATAAAATTTTTCAAGAAAATACATACATCATGGGGTGAAGATTTATTAAAAGAAAAATACAATATATTTGGAGCCTGCCGATGCTGCTGCATCTAAAATTCAACTAATCAAATTTAAAAAAAAAATACGTTTAAAGTGCAAGGAAATAAATAAAAAGGAAGAAAGAAAAGCAAAAAATGAAGAACTTGACCCGAAGATTTTATCAAATTTCATTCTGAGATATGGATTCAAACCCGGGTTTTCTTTTCTATGAGGTGTCAGACTTTCGGCCAAATATTGACCCCTAGTGATTCTCGTTTTTACCGGATTTTTTTTTTTTGAAATTGAAATTTAATAATTTTCTGTTTTTTTTTCCTAATGGTACTTGTCATTGAGTAGCCCACTGACTAAAGAGTCGTTGCGAATTAATCCGAATTTTTTGCGTCTCTCGTTTTTTACTCGTTAACTAGGGACAAGAGTACGAGTTAGCTAGTCACGTGTTACCACCCTTTTTACGGGGTGGATTTCATTCATACATTTCACTCACTCATCATCCGATCGTAATTTAGATCTGGACCAGAGAAAGATCCTCACTGAACCGGTATCCCCTGTAGTATTACTTTCGACATGGAGGATTTTGTGACCACTGCAGATTTATACGTGCTCCAGCCGCCACCACACACTAATTTATGCTTAAAATATTTTGTAAAGGTACAGTAGAGTTTGAAATAAGCAAAAAAAATTATTTTTTATTGTTTCATCACCAAAACATATATTTAGATTCAAAGACAGTACTATTAAATATTACATTCAAACTAAATATTATATTACATTCTAAAATAGTACTATTAAATATTACATCCTAAAATAGTACTATTAAATATTACATCTAAAATAGTACTATTAAGTATTACATTCAATAAAATAAAGGGCCTAAAAAAGTGCGTTTTGATTACTTTTTTAAAAAATCAAATTTTAATTAGATAAAAATATCTTTAGAACGTTCCAAATGTCGTAATTTTTGTGGAAATTAAATTAAATTGATAATAAAGATCTCTGTTAAATATTCAACGAAAACAAGGTATGCATTTTGCATTTCAAGTATTTTTAAATACATACAAGTTTATTTTAATTTAGAAAACATATGATTCTAAATAAAAACCAGTGAGTCTACATAAAAATAACGTTCAAACGGAATTACAAAAAGATAAGTTTAGTTCTAAATCACAATTTCTTTTCTGAATAGATATAGGACGATAAAAAAAATGACAGAAAGGATTAAAAGTTAAATTACCTGGAATATTTCGAAATTTTCAGAAATTATACATCTTTTGATATTTTTAAAATAATATATTTCAATATAAGACTTTTTCGATTGATATTTGAGGTACTTATATATTAATGCATATGCACAAAAATTTTCATAATCCTAAGTGAATAAATACCCAATGGAGACCACTGTTCCATTGAGACTTAAATGTTTTTTAAAATGATCTTTTTTGATCTAAGAAATATTTTGTCTTCATTCTTCAATTCCTAATATTAGTTCACACTCTACCTATATTATATATTATATATATATATATATATATATATTTATATTTTATTTTTTTTTTTTTTTAACGATTATAAATTTTAACTATATATATAGTTAAAATTTCCGATCGTTAATAAAATACTTTTTATTCATCCACCCAAATTCAAAGACAATTTTTTTTCAATTTGTAGTGGAAGGCACTCGATGTTAATACAGTTCTTTTTCAAATATTAATTATTTAGATTTAATTCATTTTTAATACTCTAAATAGAGTTTTAAAGTATTTGAATTCTACTCTAAATTTCATTTAAAGTACTGAAAATTGAGATGAACGGGCATTAGCTCCATCGGTAAACAGCGAGAGTTTTAGTATTTTTCACTTGAAGGTGAAGAATGCGAGTTCAATTCTCCAGAAAATCATTCATTCTTTTGATAATTATATGAATAAAAAGTAACTAAAATATTTTTTTCTCTTTGTTGACCTAAGTAGGAACTGAATTAAAATATTTTTTATATTACTTGTTATATAACAATACATCTTCATCAACACTTTTTAAAACTAACTACCATAAAAAAAATACTCTCATAATATCAAATTTATTGCCGAGACAGCACAATGGCAGTAACACTACTCCGTCTTAAGGCAGGAACAAAGGTATGGTAATAAAAAAGATCCCAAACAAAAGAAAGGGGCAAATAAAGTCCCCGGCCTTTCTTCAAGGATATCTACGCAATGTAGAGACGGTGTCGTGTAACAAATCAGCTTTTCAATCTTCTTGGATCAGACTAAGAACAAGGGAACACAAAGAGCTAGAAAATGAGATGTCTGGACAAGGAAAGGGTAAGGTGGGGAGGGGGGTAAATCCCTCTCCCTTCTCTTCCCCTCCTTATTCAGGTAAAGTAAGTTCTTCAAAGATTTGACAATTTTTTTTTTCTCCTTTGTGCATCTGTTTTGTCTGTGCAATATTAAAAGTCGTCTAATTTTCATGCATCATATTTCAAAAAAAAAGTTTTGAGAAACAAGAAAAATAATTTTATAAAAGTAAAAAGGAAATCTACGATCCCAAATATCAAGTTATTATGTGAGAAAAAATTATTTTAAAAATTAAGTTATTATTTGTTTTAATTAATTTAGGTTATTAACCAGTTTATCATGTGAGAAAATTTTTAAGTTATTTATTTTAATTAATTTAGGTTATTAACCAGTTTATCATGTGAGAAAATTTTTAAGTTATTTGTTTTAATTAATTTAGGTTATTAACCAGTTTAAAACAATCACAAGACTTCTATATCAGCTCTATACCTCCTCTATTTATATACATATATATGTTATTTCCAAATGATAAACTATTTAACAATGAATTCTTAAACATATTAATTTATATGGAATTTTTATGAAAACAAAATTTTTGTGAACGCAAACTGCAATTTTCTGAGAACGTAAAATAATTTTATATTGGATTAATCTTAGAACAAGAGTCAAATCCTTCAGTGTTTCCCACTTAAGAAAGAATGAAGTAATGTTTCCCAACCAGGGGAAAGAGAACATACTTTTATCAAAACTGTTATGAAACGCGAGTGAAGTTTTTTTTAACATATTATAAAAATTAAATAATTTATTTTCCTCCGAAAAAAAATTACCTTCCAAGAAAATAACAATTATGATGCCATATTTCCCCATCAACCTTTTAAAAAAGGGTATGCTTTCAAATGACATAAAAGCAGGTAAATACATAATAACTGGTAAAAGCAGGTAAATATTTTGAAAACCACTCTGCTTTCAAAGACACTTCCATAATATTAATGCAATACTGGTAGAAGCAGATAATTGAAATATATGCAATTAAAATATGTTGATGAATATTTCTGTGTATGCTTTATTCATTGCCAGTACTACTTTGAGCTACAATTATTTGTTGCCATCAATTATTCAAAAAAACCCGAACGAAACCTAATGGCATCACATGATAAAAAAACGGGGACTGGCTTTTAAATGAATAGAACGGAAAGTATGACACATATAAGGCATTTTTTGAGATATACGTTTTTTGTTATTCTTCTAAAGCTAAAATTTGCAAAATGAAATGGCGAACGCGGTTGCAGTCGCAAAATCTCAGAATGTGACAAATTTTTCATTTCCCTTTAATTAATAACAGCATTTTCCCCTTAACTTTGTAGCAATATAGTTCATTATCGTTATGAATCTAAAACGCATTCCTTATAGTATTTTTATTTATGCTTGGTTTTTTCCCCCATTGAACCCCTAGGGGGTGGTAGCTCGTAATTGGAAATGAGATGCTTACGGCATGGTAGTTTGATCTCGCTAATCCGGTGTGTATAATAAAGGTGGGGGATCTGGCTCCTCCCATCGATGATGGAATATACTTCCTACGGGGAAGGTTATACCGTGGCCTTTGGGACTCAACCATAGTTCCCAACAGTGTTGCTGTAGCTGTTGTCCGGTCATTTGGTATTTATTTACGAGTGCCTTTAGGGGGGACAGAGAGTCAGTAATATGGTTTCCCTTTAATTAAGCAAAAATAACTAATGACCGAGTAATAAAATCTATGTTTCACCTCATTATGCTCACTCCCGTATCAATAATCATTATTAATTTTATCTTCAAACTATCAAAATGATGTCTTCTTTGTTCCCCAAAATTGAAACTCTACAGATCATCTACATCCATATCGTGCACTGTTACCTTACCGACTTGTTCAAACTTTTCTTTCATACCATTTTGAAAGGTACTTTTCCGTTAGCCGGGCCCAGCGAGAAATGGCCAAATAAGTAGAATTCCGCCAAATTTGTTATCCTGTGCTCTTCTTGTTTTGTTATTCGTTCTGTTTGGCGATTTGGACCACGTTTTGTTCACATTGACGACATTTAAGCCCGGATAAAGGAAAAGTACAAAAAAAATAATTTAAAGTGTTTGTTTAGGATAACATTGCTCGGTTCTCTAAAATTCTTCAGAATCTTTTAATTAACTATTGGATTTCCTATTTGAAGAAACTTCCGATTTTCGGCTATATGTTTATTGCTACCAGATTCTATTTTCGCTGTTTCTTAAAATATTCGAATCAAAACAATGTTTTTTTTAAAAAATAGAGATTATGTTTATTAATATTGTAGAATACCAAAGGAAAAAAAAAACACGATACAAGTTTCGAAGATTCCTGTATTTCTCGATGCAAATTAGCAAGAGATAACTCAATTAAGTATTATTATTAGCAAATTTTTATGAAAATCCAAAAAGTGTGATTTTCTTTTTATCTTTTTACTCACAATAGTTGATGAATAAGAAAGAAAAAATTTGAAAAATGTTTTCGCTTGTCTTCATTATTTTTCAATGCTAGTCATTTGAGAAATTCCATGTTAATAGAATAAGTTAAAATTTGAAGCTTTAAAGCTTACTTATTCCAAAAGATGAAAATGTAAGCCATATACTGACTGCAAATCACAAATAGGAACTGAAAATTTTACTTAACGTTGCATACATTATTGCAAGATATTTTTATTGAAAAGAATAAACAAAGAATTTAATGGCTATGCTTCCAAGATGGTATTTTTCAGAAGAACACATTAGCACATCCTAATGAAGAAAAAAAAGTCACCTTGAAGTAATCTTAAGTATTGTGAAATTTTTTTAATTTCTCTTCAAATTTTTTACTATTTCACAAGATGATTCAGATTGGTCTTTCCTTATCAAAAAACATTTTTTTCCTGTAGAAATAGTATTACATTTTCATCACATATATAAACTTTTGATTAAAATATGACATTCGGTTGAATATGACTGCAAGAAGATACACCAAGAACAAAGAATGACCATCAATTTCCTTTTATTTTACCTCACAATGAATGTATTTATGGCGCTATCTAGTGAGAATCGATTTCAGTTCCATCTTGAATGTTAGTGAAAACGATTTTTTTAATCAACCATTTTAACAAACGCGATATATTTTTTTAACATTATGATGTTTTCATTCATTTATTTATTTTTATGAATAGTTTTGCATCATTTTAAAGTCATGCGACTAAAATGGTAATTAAAAATACTCAAGAATAATTTCATTTGGACTTTTTATTTTGCATTTTCCTTACTTAAGGACTTTGACAACGCAAGAATTTCTTCATACATTTTGGTTAAACATCAATAAACATACTCTAAAGTTATCTTCAGAGCACCAAAAGAGACTTTACTAAGTTTTTATCTATCAACATTTTACTAAACCTTGAAATTTCTTCACTATCCAGTGCTAAATTTTCATTACAAAGGGAGCAAAGAAAAAGTACAAATCGATGCAAAAAAAGTTCAAAAAATGTACCATAATTTGATTTGTTAGATTACCCTAAAAGGCTAAAACCTATGGATTCTTCGAAGTTTCCTCTATTTTTATTACAGATGACAAAAAGTTCATTTTATCGCCTTATACCATATGTAGACAGATTCAAATAGAATTAATTAAATAGAGTTAACCCTAAAATACAAAGAACCGAGGCAGAGGAACCTTATCATGAGGCTCTATTTTTTCCCCCAAATACCAGGAATTCCTGACTTATTTCATCACATATAAAAAAAATCAATTACTTTTCAGCTTTTACAGACTTCTAATTACACACTCTTGTAAATCTTGAATAGAAAAAGACACAAAAAAAAATTCGGTATCTTACGTCTGCGGCATTTAAATTAGAAATTAGGTGATATAAGCAGAAGACAACGAACTACAGACGGGTCAGGAAATAAACAAAGAAGTCGGAACTTAACCAAAAAGTAATTTATTCTAGCTAGTACAAAACATTATTCTTTGGGACAAATAAAGAAAAGTTAAATGGAATTGCATATGTGGTAAAGAATGTATTTTTACATGTTAGAATCTTAATAAAAAGGAAATAAATTTTCGTTTATGAATGTTTATTTAAATGTTCGAAAAAAATGTAGATAATTTATGTTTCATGATTTTAAACAATGAAATTGTTTTCAGATTTAGATGTCATGCAAGGAGGTATTTGTTATAATTGAAAGTTTTTTCATGCTTGATTCTTAATAAAAAGGATATAAACTTTCGTTACTGTATGTTTGTTTTAGATATTCGAAAAAAAAAATGTAAATAATTTATGCTTCATGATGTTAAACAATGAAATTGTTTTCAGATTTAGATACCATGCACCGTGGTTATAATTGAAAGATTTCTTTATACTAGATTCTTAATAAAATGGATATAAATTTCGTTTCTGAACGTGTATTTTGGATATTCGGAAAAAAAAAGACCGTAGATAATTTTTGGGTTATGATGTTAAACAGTGGAACTGTTTTCAGATTTAGATACTATGCACTATGGTATTTCTCTTATAACTGAAAGATTCTTATTTGTTAGATTCTTAATAAAAAGGAAATCAATTTTTGTTTATGAGCGCTGGATGTTCATTTTAGATTTCCGAAAAAAAATTCAAGGCAGTCTAAGCTTTATGATATTAAACAATGAATTTATTTCCAAAGTAAGATACCATCCACCTTGGTATTTTAGTTATAATAGAAAGTTTTTTTCAAGTTAGATTCTTAATGAAAAGGAACTAAACTTTCGTTTATGAAAGGTGAATGTTTATTTTAGATGTTCGAAAATATATAGACAGTTTATGCTTCATGATTTTAAACAATGGAATCGTTTTTAGATTTAGATGGTTATAAGATTATTATATAATGGTTATAAGATAGTTATATGGTTATATTATATACATCTTATAACCATGGTTATATGGTTATAAGATGGTTATTATATAACACCGTGGTTATAAGATTTTTTGATTTATTAATAATTGTTTTAATATTTTATTTTGTATATTTATTCGATATTTTATTAAAATTTTTATTCAATTTGATTTTAGAACAGGTTTTTAAAAATAAATTTATGAATTGAAAAAATCCATTGAATTTATGTTTCATGGTATAAAACAATGGCTAGAACCAGTACAGATATAATTATAACATAAATAGCAAGGTATATATACGATTTTATTGCTTTAGCATTTTAATTTTTATATTTATTTGATATTTTATTAAAATTTTCATTCAACTTGAATTAATTCAAATTTGTGAAAATGGAATTATGGAATTTTTATTCTTGACAAACTAAAGTTTTGAATTTCTATATACTAGCGAGTTTGCAGGGACAATATATTATATTTTAGTATTTTCGGAAAGAAATTTTCAATTTGTCAAATGATTAAATTAAATTTTGATCCACAATCTGATTTAATCACTTCTATATGATGAAAAATTTAGAGAAAAGTTTTAAAAAAAGATTCCATTGTATTGTAATGTATGCACTAAATGAATTATAATGTATGCAATAAAGTAAAGGCAATAATCAAAATGTTTTCCTCAGTACTCTAACAAAAAAACTGATTATCATAGATGTTTCTTATTATTTTTTACTAACACTATGTTTTCATGACTTGGCAGATACCTATTTCTACCAAAGTGATCATTTCCCTCCTTTTGGTATTTAATTAGAAAAGTATAAATTGATCTATCTATTATAAAATTAGAGTAAAATAAATTTTTATATTTTTAATATATTTGTTGAAATATGGTGTGATGATATGGTGAATTGATTTCCAAAAGTGGATGATGTCAAGATCTATTTACATTGTGTTTTAAAGTATCTGACGAAACTTGTAAAAAAATTGATGCAATCTTATGATGCTGCTATTTCTATTTTAAATCAAATTGCAAAAATTTTAAGATTAATTAAATAATATATAATTAACATTCTCATAAATAATTTCCTAAAATATTATAAGCAAGTTCTGTAACAAACTCTTATAGTAAACTGTCCCATTCCTACTAAGGACAAACATTTAAAAATGTAATGGACATATCTCATTAAAACCAATTCACAACGTAGAAATAATTCCATCATCCATCAAATATTTTAATTTAAAATAATTGCGCAGATGACAAAATTGCGAAAGCAGCAGCGTAACAATTTTCCTTCACCTGCCTCGAACAAAAGTTTACAGCATTGCGAAAAATAAGTAAACAAAATAGAATAAAAACATCCAAAGCACTCCCATTTTTCGTCCTCTGATGGAAAATTTCCTGGCAAGTAAAATAAATACAAAGATGTATAACTTGGTATAAAATCTAACATTTCCCTTCAAAAGAACGGGAGGATATATCTTTATTGATTTTAACTTAGCTTTCTATTCGTTGTGCTTTCCCTTCCCACACCCCAAGGCACCGTGGAATTGTAATATATTTCGTTCCAGAACGCTTCGAAAAATGGATAAATATGTTTTTCTTTCGGCGGAAGTATATGTTATTGTCATACGAATCGAATTGCTTGGGTCTTCAATCTGGTGGCAACGAAATTTTCTGTCGTTCTTTTCCCTTCTATTTGTTTAGAAGCGGAGAATTTGCTTAGGCGTCGAATCTCGAAGCCAAATATTCTGAGGACGCGTATTGTATTGCCAGCGTGTTGATGTAAAATGAGGAAATATTTCACACAACGCGCCGACGATTTTATTCTTTTTGTTGCTGTGCTGTTTCCCGCTTCTTTCTGAGAGATTCGAATGGCGATGTTCTTAATAGAAATTGGAGAGGGGATTTCGCAGAGACGTGAAAAAGTAATTAAAAGAAGGATTAAAAAAAGAAATGCTGAATTTGGCATAGGGCTAAATAAATTTAGAATTGGAGGAATAAATTCTGTTGATTTTAATTAAAGAACTAAAATTGTGTTTTGTTTCATTCTGCTGTGTAAAGTTTCAATTAATTTGTTTCTCTGACTGGAATTCAGTATAATTTTTTTTTCTCCTTTTGATTTTCTAAAATGTTCGTGTGAACCTTTAAACTTTAAATGCATAATAAAAATGCAATTCTGTCGACTTACAACGACTGACATTCAAAATTATCTATCTATATAATATGCAATCACTGGATTTTAATAATGTACCAATTTAAATCGAGGAATTCGTAAACAATTTGAATTCAATATAAATTTCTTGTGGTATATAAACATTTAAATCAAATATCAAAATATGTAATAGTAAATATGTATTAATAAAAAATATGTAATATCAATATTACAGGAAGGGCATTTTCAGAATAAATTAAGCGATAAAATTCTACATTCAACTTTCTATTTATATTATCTTCCCTAAATTTTCATTATTTGAGTATTTCTTCCCAATTTAAAACAATAACTTTCTAAATACCCTCAAGTTTCAATTAATGTTTTTCGATGCGTCCTAAAACTGTCTTCTTTGGTACACAGAAGAAGATTAATTTCTCCGATGATTTTGATTTGCGAGCGAAATGAGCGAAGTTATATCAAAGTGTATACTTTTCCTTGCGTTTTGGAATTATCTTATTCAAAGACAGGTCTGATCAACAGAGGAATATCATTCCAAAAATGTATTTTTGGATATAAGGAAGTTTGAACCGTAAACATGGATCAAAATTTTGAGACAGATTTTCCCATTTATTACAATTAGATGGAGAAGCACTCGAAAATAAATACTGAATGACCGGACCACTGATATAGCAACACCAGAAGGAACTGTGGTTGATTCCTAAGGACCATCACCGTAGGAAGTACGTTCAGATGGTCCTAACCACCATCACCAGGAGACAGATCTCCCATTTTTATTTTACCCACAGGGTTGGCAAGATCCAACTACCATACTGGAAGCATTTCATCCTCGATTACGAGGCGCCCCCAGGGGTCCAATTAAATGGGGGGGGACCAAGCTTAAATACTAATAGCGATACAGAGTGTTTTAGTTTCATTAAACATTGAAATATATTGCTGGAAAATACGCCCCAAATATTTAAGAATTTAATTAAAAAATTGTAATCATTGAAAAGAGGAATTTTGAATTTTAAGATGTTAAAGGCAAATATTTTCAAAGTATGAACGCTGAATCATCAAAGTTACTCTTAAACTGTAATTAAAATTTCATGAAAGTAGCACGGAGATGCACATTTCCTATTCTCCAAAATATTTACACGTAAACATAATTTTTAAAGCAGAGTCTTTACCAAACAAAGAGAAGACACTTAGAATTTTTAACTTTGTTTTATTTCATCTTAGGAGGCATTATTTATGGAAAGACAAGTTCGTTTACAGCTCGATACAAGAGCATATTAGCATTAAAAAGAGGGAAAAATAGTTTTCCCAGTGCTTATATACCATAAGGTTCCTACAGGGATTTCTAACAGGTGTCGATTTCAACTAGGGAAGCATAGGGATTTTTTCAAAGAATGTGTTTGCTACACAGTTTTATATCCATCCACTCGGAGCGTGTGAAATTGCAAATTTAAGCATTTTTACAAAGCTTTTCCGATTTTATTTAAACAGAAAAAGTGGAATGGGATCAGGACATAACAGAATATTTTATAATGCTAATATGGGCTAAATTGAGCTAAAAAAATTAGTCAATTAATTATGTTTAATTTAAATTTTGAAATATCCTTACGTACACGGTTCAAACCTGTAGAGCACAAACAACACAGATATTCTTCATCACAAGCTCAGATAGGAGAAAATAGAAACAAAACGTTAAATATAGCCATGTAATCAGAAATAATTTGTGACATTAACCTAAAAAAACCATCATCACACATAACGCGAGATATTTTTTCCTTGATGATAAATCAAGTAAACATCACCCTTATCTCAGGAGTTACATTTAAAGAAGATGCACAATTAAGCTGTTAATCTCCCCTCATTTACACAATGGACCCGCGATGCGATCATATTACGATAAATGATAAAATAACAACACCCCCACCCCAGACGTAATTCCCCTGACGTGGGTTCTAAATCTTCTGAATAGTTTACGATATTTACTTCATATCCGCTCCATCGATAAAAGAATCACCCTTCCGATACTTTATTGGAAGCGATAAAAGCAACAAAAATCTCGCTCGATCTCGCAGAATAAAATACCCAAGGCTCGAACCGAATAACGGAAAAGTAATCTCCAGGAATGAGTTCTTCACTCTGCTGGCAAATTCAACTTGGCCCCATCAGAGGAAGTAGTCTTAAGAACTCGCAGCAACAGCGCTTATCTCTTTCCATTCCATTTTGCACAGGATGAGAATTGGAAACGAAAATTACACGTCTGTTAGGTTGAGAATTTTCGAAACGTCTCTGGGACCGGATTATCCCAGTGATTTGGCCTGCTAAATGGGCATCCGATACCGTAATTGTCGCGTGGCGGATTAGTTTCACTCCACCCTCCCCCCTCTTCAAGTTCGAGAGGGGTATCGTATTTTTGTAAAATAATTCGAAGCAAACTTTCTCGCCCAGAAAACAACAATTACCAATCTTCGTCTTCTTGGCAGTATTTCCCTTTCGTTTCTGCGATTGATAAAAAGCACATTTTTTTTGGTTATGCCGGAAGAGTGATTGGTTAAAGGATATTTCTTGAAAAGAATTCAAGACAAGAAAATACCTCATCCCCTTTATGGAAATAAATTAGTTTTGTAACTGTTAAAAAGTCTATTACTCTAAATAGAATTAAAGCGAGACTTGATTTGAAATGTAATTAGTTAAAGGATATTATGACTAAAAAACAAAGTTTCTTCCTTGAACTTAACATTAGATGAAGTCTGAAGTATAATTGATCAAAGGAAGATTCAAGGCAGGAAAATACCTCTCCGTGGTACGGAAATAAATTAGTTTTGTTACTGTTAAAAAGTATACTACTCTTAATAGATTTGAATAAAGACTTGATCTGAAATGCAATTTATTAAAGGATCTGTGACTAAAAAACGTTTCTTCCCAGGACTTAAAATTAGATGAGATCTGAAGTATAATTGATCAAAAGATTCTACCAACTAAAAGTAATGATTTTTCCTGAACAGCACTGAAATTAGACATGACCTGAAGTGTGATTTATTAAAGGAAATTTCTTTCTTGGAAGAACTAAAGTTATTCTTGATCTGAAATGTAATTGATTAATAGATCTGCGCATGAAAAACTTGGGCTCTTTTTTCAACCAAGAGCTCGATCTGATCTATAGTATGATTGATTGATTAAAGGGTCTGACTAAATAACAAGGACTTTTCTTTGAGCCTAATGTTATATCTTTTGAATTAAAGAATTATAATGATTTATAGATATAGAATTATAAAGAAGTAGACGAATTAAAGTATCTATCTTAAAGGATTTTAATTACTAAAAGGAATACAATCCCGGATAGAGCTGAAATTTTACGTGACCTGAAGTTTTATTTATTAAAGGATCCAGGCTGCTAAAAAGAACACTTTCCTAAACTGATCGAAAGTTAAACCTTTTCTGAAATGCCCTTCATTAACGGATATATGATTAAAAAACTAGGACTCTTCCTTGAATATCAAAATCAGATCTTATCTGAAGTATATTGATTAAAGAATCGATTAATACTAAAGAGAACACTTTCCTGGACAAAACTGAAATTAGACGTTACCTGAAAATTGATTTATTAAAGGATTGCTCGAGGATATCGTGTTTGTAAAATAATTTCAAACAAACTTTCTTTCCCAGAAAACAGCAATTACTAATCTTCGTCTCTTTGGCAGTGATTCCTTTTGGTTTCTGTAATTCTGTAATTGATAAAAATGACATTTTTCTAAAGAGGCCAAATGTGTGATTGATTAAAGAATATTTAGCCTTAGATAACATTGGACAACAATAGTAATGAAATAGTAACTTTTGCCATAAATTCAATATTTTTATTGAATCCATCGTATCCTTGAGGAGTTATTAGGCTATTAATCCCTGGCACGCAGTTAACAAATTTGCACCATAAGCGCATATATGCGTGGAATTAATTTCAGAAATAACGAACAAAAATTCGCCAGAAAACAAATAACGTCTAGGAAAATGCCACGCATATATGTGCTTATGATGCAAATGGGTTAATCGCAGAAAAGAAAATAATAAAAACTGGCCATAAAACAAATGATTTTTTGGAAAATTGTACGCATATATGAGTTTATGATGCATATGGGTAAATAGTACCTGAAATTCCAATTCGGGCTTTAAACATTTTTCTCTGTCGATTGAAGCAAAAACTTGATACAAAACTGCATTTACAGTCACAAAATTCCATACCAAATTTGATAAATTTAAATCAGTACATTTTTCAACTATCCCATTTACATGCTTCTGAAAATATATGCTGATGTATGGTCAATCTCTCGTTCGATTTAGCTCAAAATTTGATACATGTCCAGACTATAAATTGTTTATACTGAATTTTATCTGCCTAGCTCTCTTGGTTTTGTAGTTATAATGTTAAATTATATTCGAAAAATTGCTCAGGCAGACTTCCTTTGATTTGGCTTTGCTCGAAATCTGATAGAAGTATGCAGATTTGGTATAAATGTATAACAAATTTCAACCATCTGCCTCAGAGCGTTTTTTAACTATCACTATCCCAGACAGACCAACGGATATTTTCAAAAAATGTGTTTTTCGAACTCAGTGAGTTCTAAGGCATTGTTGAATTTTCGAATTTTTTGACATTTACAATACTTTCTCTTCACTAATACGATATAGAAAAGGGTGAATAAACCTAACAATAGAACATAGAATTGTTGAGAGTCCATGCCATAAAATCCAATCCGTATGAGTGACTGGAATTCAAGTACACTCATATCAAAATTATAATCATGACCACAAACAAAGCAGCATTCACTTCTTGGCTATGTATCAGGGCAATGAATCGTGTCTCCATGGCAAAGAGGGACCTGCCTTTCCTATCCAGCCATTCCACTGACACTTTTCGTGAGAACGAGTGAGAAGCGTGTGAAAGGCAAAACCTTCAACTTATAAAGCTGCTCACAGGAAGAAAAAAAAGAACAATTCCCGTCGTGAGACCTGCTCCAAAAGTCTCACTTAAATACTAAATTTAGCCATGCTTGGCCGATTAATTACAATCTTAGCAGGCAGCCAAGTGAGAGGGTCAGGAAGTTCTGTTAATGGGGGAAATTAAACGTTTGTGTTGTATCCAGGAAAGAAAACTTCCTTAAAAAAGAAAGCAATACCTGAAGGCAGCCATGTTAGGCTTAACTTGATATTCAAAATGAGCGCTGCTGTTACCATAGCAGTAGTTGCCACTCGCGTGAGTTCATATGCATACTTAATGGGAAGTTACACTGAGCGGATGTATTAAGATAATTACTGTTTTTCACCTTATTCACGAATTACACATAAATAAAAAAATTTTTTTTTGGTCCCCTTCAGGTAAAAAGTTTGGGTTGATTGCCTTCTGAATCAAAATGAATTACATCCATATATATAAATTTGTCATTTATATTGTTTTTTATGATGCTAAATAGTTAGTTTTAACGCAAAATATATTTTCTTATTTCTCCTCAAGAAATTTTAAAATCGGAAAGTGACTGAATAATTTTTACTTACAGGCGAGGAAAATACGACTTTAAGATATTGACGAATCTCCATTTTAGATCTTTCTGAGTATGAAACACAAATTTCTACTTCACGTACATATAATGCAGAGAAAGTACAAAATTCGTTAGAGAATTCGAAAGTGAGATTTTGACGAATCTCCTCGCTCCCCATACTTGCATATCCCTTGTTCATACTTTACCCTCGTTCATACTTGCATGATATTGATGTACAATAGTTATGAAACATCGACTTTTGGCTTGTATTTAACATTTTTACTGAATTAATCGCCTCATCCTTGTCGAATGTTATGGTGTCTGATGTCTTGCATGCGATTAATAATACCCCAATATCGGATTCGTATTTTAGAAAAAATTTCCACATTTTGTTTGAAATAAAAATGACATAAAATTTCACTTATAGTAAAAAAAAAAAAAAAATCGCATATCAAATATAATATATTCAATTCCTTAAGACTTAACAATCACATTTACATGTAACTAAAAGTACAGAGTGACATATGCTCAATCCTTCGTTGGAATTGGTTCAAAATTTCGTTGGTATCTAGATTATAGACGTTAATGCTATGTATTGAATTTTATTTATTTAGATCTCTTCATTTTGTTGGTATATAGGTATTTTGTAGTTGTGTTATTGCTCGTTAAGGTGTTAAATTATATTCGAATAGCTGGGCATATTCCTTTTGAGAATCGAAATGCGATAAAAATATTCAAATTTGTTGACATTGTTAAGATCTTTTTTCAAATTTCAACCAACTAGCTCAACGCGTTTTTGAGTTATCTTTATTGCAAATAGACAGACAGGTGGACATTTACCAAAAATGCCCACATTTTAAATCTTCCTCAAAATTTTTTATTTCAGGAAGATTTAAAATATGGAGATTCGTCAATATTTCGATTTTGAATTTGTTGAATATTACTATACTTTCTTTATATTGCGTATATTATTTTCGTTATATTGCGTATATTATTTTCTTTATATTGCG
>JAPMOQ010010798.1:3183798-3199369 GCA_026543055.1 Argiope trifasciata | reverse complement strand
TTGCGTATATTATTTTCTTTATATTGCGTATATTATTTTCTTTATATAGCGTATATTATTTTCTTTATATTGCGTATATTATTTTCTTTATATTACGTATATTTTTTTCTTTATATTGCGTATAAAATAAATTTATAGATCATATTGTTGAAATTATATCTGCCAAATTTGGTAGTGAATTTCTTCTGGAGTATTGATACTCAAAAAAAGAAAAGCGTATTTTGAAATTTTATTTTTTAACTAAGAATATCAAAAATTTGTATTATTTATTTGATAAGTATTGGGAAATTTTTATGTATCAATAGAGAAAAGGGGGTTTAAAACAATTTAAACTTATTGGGAGGCCTTATTTTCTGATAAATAAGATGTTTGATTCAACAATTTAAAAAAGAGAAAAGAAGCAATAATCTACAAATAGAAACGAAAACAACATGTATTGTCATATATAGGAATGTAGTTGATTATAAAAAAGGAAGATTTGTCAAGGTAAAGCACTAATATAAAGTAGTTTCTTCAAAATGTTTTTGTGTACTCAATAATTAAGCTGTCATGGCAGACAGCTCGTTGCTGCTATAACAACTGCTTGGCATTCACGTACAAAATTTAAAATGTTAATCTTTGGCGTAAATTTAACATTTTTACAGAATCTATCTTATTATATAAGGCGATTGGTTTTTCTATAAAGCTGCAGTTAATAGCCCCCAAAAGTCCTATATGGGTTTTAGATCCTTTTTTTTTAAATCCATTGATTAAAAAATTCGCTAAAAGCTGCACTCAAAAACTCCTACTCCAAATTTAATAAATTTAATTCGTTGCGTTTTTGAGTTATGTATTTATATATATTTGAAAGTACACACCGAGAAATGGTCGATAATTTGTTGGATTTGGCTCATAATTTGATAGGTGTCTACTCTATAGATGTTAAATGTGTATACCAGTTTTTATCCATCTAGTTCTCTTAGGTAGTTTACATTCTAAAAGCTGGACATACAGATGTTTAATGAACAAATTTTGCTCAAAATTTGAAAGAAATCTACAAATTTGGTGTAAAGATCGTATACCAAATTAATCCATTTAACAGAAAAAGATTTTAATTATCTTAATCATAGAATGATGGGCGAACATTTCCTGAAAATGTGTTTTACGAACTCCGGTAAGTATATAAAGAGGAGCTTCTCCAAATTTTGAGTTTTTTACTGTTAATGTATTTTATACCATGTATAAAAGAAACGAAAACGAGCCTTATTTTGAACAATGATTATCAAAATGTTTGCAAATTTTTTCTTCATATAAATAAATTCTTATGATTCAAAAGAGGATAGGGATTTTGAAACAAAAAAATTTTACAACTAAAATAATTGAATCAGAAGTTTAAAATGCCTGCAGTCTAACATAGAGGTAACTCGTCTTCGTGGTATGAGCGTCCCGGGTTCGAGTCCCGGTTCGGGAACGGCTGTTCTTTTTCTATGTTCTATCTATAAGGTGTTTGAATGTGCCCCCCTGTAAAAAGGGGTTGTATAAGGGAATGTGAAGCAAGAAATAACGAAGTCATACACTTGGCCCTAGTTGGAGCTACTGTTGAAAGAAGAGTGGCTAACTCGGCTTTATTGGCTGACTGATAACTGTAGCGGGCTTGGTTTGGGCCATATGTCACAACAACAACAACATAAAATTAAAGAAAAAAACTCAATCATTTTTGAATTTACACCCAAAAAATGTGAATTTTCTTATCGATGAAAATTATTGACCGTGAAATAAGGAAGATTTGTAAACAACAAATATAAAAAATTCTTAAAAATGAATTTATTAAAAAATTGGGGAATTTATTTTAAATAACTTAAAAAAAAAACCAAATTCCCAAATTCAGCTTCAAACTGCCAATTCATTTTTCCACATTTCCTCATTCATTTTTTTGAAATAGCTAGATATAAATATTGTAATCTTCTTGTTATAAAACATGTGCTTTAATATCTAAAGTATTGCTTTATAATCTTTTACAGCATAAGGAAATATTTCCTATAGAGATTCCTCATTCCAAAGATGATCATCATTCTTCCATCCAATAACCATGTTAACATAATACACACATTCTGCCCGGATAGTTAAGCAGCATGGCGTTAATCCCCTTTCAATCCCGAACTGTTATTACCCCTGTCCTTTCATTAGCAGAGCCGTGCTGTTTAAAGAGGCGCATCTGGATAAATTACAAGAATGAAGAGTGCTACGAGCAAACAATGTAGAAAACCAATTGCTTTCGTGGCTTACATGTAGACATTTAGTGCTCCGGTGGGGATATCCGCAGCACTCGTCTGATGGCTCATATATCAGATGTTTCTTTTTCTCCCACCGGAGAGACAGTGACTGATTTGTCGGGAGGGTAATAAGTCTGCGTTTGGGCATCGTCTTGTTTTGCTGTCTTTTGCTATGACTTTTTTTCTTATGGCTGCCATTTGCCTTTTTTACTTTTATTATTATTATTATCTTTATTCTCTACCCAAATTATAACGCAGAGACATAGTTAGCGGCGAGGAATTTTTTCCAGAGTGCTTTTATCCTGAAGATGGTTGTCATTTGGGGATTAGTAATGTATTGCTAAAGAGTTCTCTTGAATAAACCATACAAAAACGCTGAAAGTAGTTTTACGCAAGAAAAAAAGTCAAAGTATTTCGATTTATTTTTATTTTTCGATTTACTTTATTAATATTTAAACTTGCAAAAGGTTCGAAAAGGTTTTTAATATATATATATTTAAAGATTTAGTATATTTCCTGGTGATAAAATGATTATCATCTCACCGATAAGTCATAACCAGTTTTACCATTTCGATTAAGTTTAATTTGAAATACGGAGTGTATGATGTTCGTAACACAACAATATTAAACCACTGGATGCGTAATTCTTTAAAATCACTTTTTGGATGTGATGTTTGCAACTAGGTTGAAATATTTTTCAAATAAATTGAACTTAATGTTATATCTTACTCAATAATACGTATATATACATATAATGTTAATAAAAATGAATGTTTGTCAGCATGCCTCTTTGCGCTGCCATACCGCTTATTCAATAAAATTTTGAATACTTTTTACTTGCAGTTACAGATGGTTATAGGCATAATACAATCATCTAAAGTATAAAAATTTTCAGATATATTTATCGCATCTATTAACCATGGATCAGCCCCAAATAACTTGCCATGGAGACACAGCAGATTCATTAAAGATGCAAAATTCAAGCAAGATGTTAATATTTCATAGCTATGGCATGTAAATGCAAAGTCTTTCTCTGAGGTAATAGTTTATAAGATAGTGAACAAGGAAGTTTTAGGCGAACCACTTTTATAAGTTTGAAATTTTAACTAAATATTTAATAAAATTTAAACGTTTTTTGAAGTAACTTTCGAAAATATTATAGTACAAATAATTTTGCACCATCTTAGTTTTCAAAAAATATGTTTTCAAACATATGAGAATTTTATGGTATAAATATATTTTCCATATTTAATAAGTTTTAAAAGAAAATATTTCAATCACATTTTTTAGTATTTAACTTGAAAATTCTGAGCGAATATGAAAGAATCACTAGATACAATAAATAGTCTATTTCATTACCATACTGAAAGAAACCTAGCTCTACAATTCTAAAAGAATACGCAAATCTAATATATAAAAATGAATATTTGTTTGTAGAACAGAATAATAAAAATAGAATAAATAGTATTTATGATTCTCCTTTATGTATTCTTCAATTTCAATGAATGTATTTCCTGTCGAAAAGAAAATTCACATCATTCTTCATTAAATCTGATAACTATTTCAAATTCTAAACGATATTTCCAACATCGTTTCTTCTGTATCAGCAACACGCCTGGTACCAGATAATAATATAATAAACAATCTGTAACCGTAAAAATAAACACTCAGAACTGCGGAAAACGTGGGATGCCACAGAAAACGGCCTGATTACAAACCCTTGAAAATTAGGGGATACGCAGCTGGAAGATTAAAGATACATCGTATTCATTGATTTGAAGTATCAAATACGTTTTAATTAGAATTAATAGAATTCCCATGTGTATATGGACTCACTGAACATTAAATTTGTCATCATGGGCTAAATTCTTCGACATCGCTGTAGTATGGAAGCTTTTAGAAGAGGGTGACAACCAGCTCAGATATTGTCCTTGTCATCTGAATGGGGTTTGAAATTATGAAATCAGTTACCAAAAATCTTATTGTTGTGAAACGGAGCCATAAATTCAAGTACATACAATAAATACATACTTGTAATGTGTGATTGTAGGGATTCAAAACTTTCTGTAGCTTGTAGGCAGTGTTGAATTCTCTCGTATTTCATACTTTTGCATTATTGCAAAAGAAGAGCATTCTCAAGCTTAATGATTAAATGTATTTGTAAAAAGGTAGCTCCTGATTACACATATTTAGAATTTCCCGTCTCAGGAAAACACGACTTGGTTATTCCGTCACCATTATGTGCTAACTCACAATAGTGTTTGAAATTACCAATCAAAACATGACATTCCAAGACTTCCATAATCAGCATGTTCTTTTATCTTGTCATAAGTGGACTTTTCTCAAGTTCAGAAATTTACAAAAGGAGCAACGATTCTCAGTTTCCGAAAAAGTGCATCGACGAAGTCTCTAATGTAGATAATTAAGGTAGTGTTGCAATCCACATTTACATTTTTGAATGAATGATCACAAATATGCATATTTGTCAAAATATGTTTTCCGAAGACAGAGCCAAATGAATAATATTCTTCGTATACTCACTCGATAGAAATAATATTAAAAAATTTTTCAAAAACTATTTGGGCATTAAGAACAATTATTTGAAACCAGAGTAAGGTGAATAATGGATTATTCCATTCCAATTTTTTTTATTAGAATGACACAATGTTAGAACACAGGTTTTAAGGAAGGAAAAAGGACGTGACAATCTGTTTTTATGTGCCGTGAATTGTTTTCAAAGATGTCGTGTAAAGAATGCTAAGATAATCTTTTTACAATCTATATTTGGAAATCTTATGATTTTAAAAATAACACACTTAAAAGTCAAGAAAATTAACAGTTAATAATCTAGCGACAAAATATACAGTGGTGGCCAAAATTGCAGACTCTTTCGAAAATTGTTATGTTTTATAAGCTTTATATGCCTATAGAAAATGTTGCATTTCACAAAATACAAATTCTTTCATATTATTTCAAAGAGAATGTAAGGTTAATTTCAATACAAAAAGCGAACTTCAAATATCTGCAATGCAAAAAAATTATTCTTACTTTAATCTCAATAACAAGCAAAATGATAAATTGAATTGTAATTTCTAGCTTTCTTGACGAATCACTATTCTCTTTCTGAGAACCAATCAAATGTTAATAACTTCTAGCATTATTTGACATCATGTTTAAAGTTGGAACAAGACACTTGTTTAAATTTGGTACAAGTCATTATTGTGGTTTTTTCTGTAGAGGGAAGAATGTTTTTTATGTAATTGAATTGCAAGTTAGAAGTTCCATTAAACTCTTTAATATGCAGTTGGAATTTTTGTAAATATTTCTAATATTTAGTCAAGAAATCAATCACATTAAATAAAAGAATATATTGGGTACTTAGAAAGAAAACTAATATTATTCTATTAAGAGAATGGGACCTTTCCTATGCTCAAATTTCAAGACAAGTGGATAGTGCAGTGACAGCATCTAAAATCCGAAAATAAAGTTTACATTATCAGGATACAAATTCAATAAAAAACAAAATGGGTGGTAAAGGTGTACTACATCTCATGATGACAGAAAAGACTAAAAATAAAAAGACTGTGTTTCCAAGATGGAATAAGACCATCAGCGGTCAAATCAATGAAGGTATTTATGTTAGTTCAAGAACAATCAGAGAAGTTATTAGATGTTGGATTAAGAAGAAAAAAAACCTTATTTCAATCTACAGCAGCATATAAAAAGATAACAGTGGACAAAGGAATGCATTATTAGACAGATGATCAGTGGCCTCAAGTTCAACTGAGTGATGAAACTAACATATTGTTACTAGGTAGAGATGACGAAAGTAGGTAAGGTATTGAATAGGATAAGAGATATACTCTGCCTGCATTCATTCAACTATGCAGAACTCAGTTAATGTTATGATTTGGTCCTGCATGTCAACAGAAAGTATTGGTCTGCTTGTTATCGATGGTACACTAAATGCAAGAAAATACATTGACACTATTCTAGAGACCAAACTTACATTTTCCATCAATGATCTATTTCGCAACAAAGCCTCATTTATTTTATAGGATGATTCAACTCCTTGCCACAGAGTAAAATCATTGAAAGAGTGTTTTAGTATAAAGAGCGATGAATTTTTATCATGGCCAGGAAATAGTCCTAATCCTAAAATTATTGAGAACTTATGGCATCATTTGAAAACTCTTGTACCTATGAAGCATTCATTAAAAAGCGAATCAATGTGAAGCTGTAATTAAAAATAAAGGCTACTTACTAAGTACCTATAACTCACTACAAGCATCAAATGTGCCTTGATAATTATTGCCACTCAACTTTTTTGTATTGCAAATATTTCAATTTTTTTTTGTATTGAAATCAGCATTAAATTTTCTTAAATACGATATGCAAGAGTTTGCATTTTATGAGGTGTTATAATGCGTATAAACACACAAAGTTATAAAACATAAAAAATTTCAAAAGTGTACACCATTTTTGGCCATCACTGAATATATTATAAAATTATTTAAGACATTTTGTGCATAATTTTCTTTTACATTAATATTGTCAAAATAATATTTATTAATTCATTTTGATATAAATGATTTATCAGCTTTCATCAAATATTTTATATTCGCTATTTAAGGAGTTTTAAATACGATATTATTCAGAAAATTTCTTCTAATATGTTTCAGTACCGTACTTTTCACTTTTCTGTCATTTCAATCTGATATGATTTAACAGAGTAGTTTAGAGTATAATAATGATTCTTCTCTAAACTATTCTGTCTAGACGACTAAAATTAGTTCAAAGGTTGTCTAAAAGACATTTGTATTAATAAAATTTTAATGATTTTTCTCAACTTCAAAGAATTATTCTTATGGAAAATGTCAAATTATCGCTCAGTTGACGAATAAGCAGTAAATATTTAATATATGAATGCCTTAAAGGGAAATTAATATGAGAAATTTGAACTATTATAGATATTTTGCAAATGGTACAGTATAAAATTATGAAAATTGACAATATTGTGCAAAATATTATGAAACTATTGCATAGAAATATTTAATTACATATTAATTTAATATTTTGAATGGTATAATTCAATGCTAAATATGCAATGCATTAAAAACATTACTTCTTATTATTTTAATCTCTTTTTCAGGGATACTAAGATGAGATCAGTTTAAAAAAATTTAATGTAAAATTGTGGTTTTTTTTTTTTTTTTTTGAATAAAATAGGATTCTTATGTTTTCAAGATATGAATATTTTTCAACCTTGCCTACAATTGAACCGTTTGTTTAAATTAAAAAAAAACACAAATGCTCTTAGTTTAACAGGTTATTATTACAATATTCATTTTGCAATTTAATCATCATTACTTATATGTTTGAACTTGCACTCAGTTTTACCATGATGAAATTGGGTCCGAAATGACGATATATGACATTGCCAGCATCAAAGACGGTAGAAAAATGCTCTAATAGATAATTATAAAAAATGATTTTAATGTGAAGTCGCTCTTTTTCAGAATAGATTTCTCTATAGATATGTTTATAAAGCAAAATCTTAAATTAGCTTAAAACATGATTCAATTCATTAGAGCCATTTGATTCATATAGATATAAAGAAGGTAGATAGATAGATACAAGAATTGTTCGTGTAAAAAGATAAGATTTTAAAATCTTTCTTTTAAATCGTTTAATTATTTTATTTTGCATTTATAATTTATTAACTTATTTGGGAGCAAGGAATATTAGTTAAATTTTATTTCAATTAAATTTTCCATACATAATAATTATGTTTCTGTCACCAAATAACTTGTAATAATCTAATTGGAACAAACATTAGAATCATACTATTTTTATAGTCTTATGTCTGTTCAATTTACTAAGTAAATGGAGCCCACAAATGGAATCGATTTCCATGAAAACGCAATATTATATAAAACAAAACTGCCCCGCTTATTTAGTTTCTAAAAAATTTCTTTTTTTCATATTTGAACTACGTGAACATTAATTTATTCATCTTCCAAATCTTTCAACAATAGAACAAAATCGCATGATTCAAAATTGTTGAATAGCGTTTAGAATTTTATTGCGACAGTAAAACTTTTGGTATTTAAAAATATTTTTTTTATATCACGAAAATGCTAAAAAAATTCTTTGTTGAATTAAAAGGACATTTTTTTTTAATTTTAAAAGTTTTCAAAAATTATTTTTAGCCAATAACTTTCTGAGAAATCACTCAAACTTGTTAATTTTTTTAATTAAATTTCTGGTTTCAATTTTATTTAAAACTGATTCATTTTATTTCTAAATCAATTTTTTCTAGTATTTTTTTATATTAAATACAATTGAAAAGATTTGGTAGAATTATAAATGATTGAATTTTATTTTTTAAATGTTTTATTAGTTGTTGGTTAGTTTTTTTTTAAAATTCCCATATGCGTTTTAAAAATATGTGCTTGTTTTCTTCACATTTCAATTCTAGTTTCATGCTTTACAAAATTGTCCTAAATCTCATATTTTTTATATTAAATTCAAAACAATACTATTTACTGACATGTATAATGAAAATTAAAAAAATGTACAGTTTGTTACTTTATATTTTGAAATAGTAAATTTAAAAGTCTAATGTTTATTGTTTTTCAGTTTTATACATATATAAGGATATATATATGCACAGATTGTGAAAATTACGACTAATATAAGGATTATTCTTAGCATTTATAGAATATGATATTGAAAAAATCTAATTCAGAGAAAAACAAACCAATTATTTTTTATCGTACAAGAACATGATGTTGTTTTGGTCAAGGGTTTTTGATACCAGAAACTTCTGGCAGAAAATTGCTTTTAAGGCAGCAAATCTCTGCATTTAGAATTATTAGAAAATCATAAAGAATGCTGCCACATCTGGCGACTCATTGGCAACAAAAACATATAAGCGAATGTCTGTTATGCATCCGATTTTGTCTGGTCAATAAAGTACAGTACCGTAAAAATTTATAGCCCGAAGCAGCACTGAGAAGAAAATGGAAATGAAGGAAAGTGAAACAACTAGGTAAGGTATGAGAAGTTATATAAATTACAATATATATAATAATATATAATTTATATTTAATATTAAAATTTGGAGTTCGACAGATTTTAAGAAGTGGGAAAAAACAAATTTTCTAAATATCGGCACATACGAAATCTGATTGTTTCTTGATTATTTCAAATCGGTTTATGATTTAAATTTATTAAGACAAATGATGACTTAAAATATAATAACGTTCTCATATGATAGTATAAAATTTTCGATAGCAGATTTCCTTTTTCTATTTTTATTATTGAATATATTTTACTTGCCATTCTAAAAATAATTCTTAGTTTCTGAAATATTAGAAAATAAATTTAAGATGGTGACTCAATGTCAAAAGTCTACGTATTACATAAAAAGCCAATGAAAAAAAATGACGTATTGAATTTAATTTATGAAATGTATACTTCAATTATAATCGTTATAAAAACAATGAATTACTCCTAAATGTACAGTCTTAGTACATAAAGAAGAAATTTTAAATTAAGAAATGAAAATTTTATATTAAAATATGAAAGCAAACCAATTTAAATAAAAGCATGTAATAATAAAAATTCTTTTAAAGGATTAAAATTGTATTCTTGATAATTTTTCCAAAAGTTTTCTAACAGAAAGAGAATACCAAATTATAAATTTAAGCATATCTTTTCACGAAAATGCAAAAAATGGATTTGAAGAATTACTTATAATTCTTTCTATTTTGAAAATGCAGAAAATATTCTTTAAACGTATTTTGAAATCATGTAATAGAAACCCTGCAATTAATATAGTATAAAAACTTTTTTTGCATGTTATACGAGAACTGTTGCCATTTTTTACAGCAGCCAAAAGTTTAATATGATGAAATATTTAATACAGTGGAAAAACGCGTATATAATACAAGCTCCTGATATTTCCTTTCATGCTAAATTTAATTTCTTCGTATCTTAAGTTTTATATTTCGTCTAATATAAAAATAAAATTCTGTTTTATAAAATGTTAAATCCAACGAATATTAAAAAACACACAACAACTTTAGAATGAAAGCAGACGACTTAAAAAAAATTCTATCTCATCGTCTAGACAGATAAAAAAATATATAAATAAAATATTAAAAAAAACGATTTTAGGCGACGATTTTTATTATTTACTCTTGGCAACACTCTTGGTGTTATTATTTTGTTGTAGTTTCAGATAAACTAAGTTGTATGTTATACACGTTAGAGAATAGATTGTTTTTTTTACAACTTCTTTTGGCAAAGAGCTCTCAAAAGTTTGGAACGTTGTTTTAAATTTTTCCTTGATATTTTTGATTTTTCTACGAACGCATGATTACCTAGAGTAGAGTTTTAATTAACTAATTAAATTCTGTGTAAAGATGTGGTTTAAAAAAAATAATAATAATACACTGAACTTTATTATTTTTTTCGTATCTTGGAGTTATTTTTTTTATCTTGTCCTTGCAAGAAAACTGAAGCAAGTCTTTCTAAGAAATCGTTGTGCTCCAGCAAAAATTGGAAAGACATACATTTCAGAAAAAGTGAATTTTGTAGTTTTTTTTTTTTTTTTTTTTTGCTTTTAACATGGTTTTTTTAAAAAAATTATTAGATAAAAATTTTTTAATATTTTAAAGATAATTATTTAAAATTATAATAGAATTAACATTGCTCAACTGTCTAAAATTAAAAATTGCAGTTAAATTATTTTTAGTAGGAATAGGCACTTTGCCGATTCGTTCCTTGTAAAAATAGATTATATCAGGTGAAAAATACTAATATTTGGAAAACTGAGCATCATTCGCCTCGCTTTTTTTGTAAAGTCATGTTTTTTCGGAACACATTAATGACAAATTATATATGATTATTTTTCAATGTTGCCTACATATGAACTGGTTATTTAAATATAAAAAATCATGAACGCACATATTTAAAAATGTTTTTCAAAACTTTGCTATATTACAGTACAATTTGCTATTTATCTCTCATTACTTACTTTTTTGAACTTGCACGTAGTTTTACCATTGTAAAATAGGATCCGAGTTGGCCCTATATGACATTGAATGCATGAGAGCAGATAGAAAAATACTCAATTAATTAATCGTAAAATAATCTTTTTTGTGTGTGAAGGACAAAAGATCTTTTTACTGGAAAGCATCTATATACATAAACTTAAAAAGGAAAAACAAATGTTAAATACATTACACAAGTAAAAAATTTAATAAAAAATCGTGACTTGAATCGGAGAACCCGTAAACACATGCACCACAATATTTTTCTGCCCACATTTCGAAACGGTTGAATATATTTATTCCAATAGATGGTTATAATAAACATTTTTTTTGTGTGTAAAATCGTTTTTTTTCCAAGAGAACTTCCTATAGAAACTTAAAGCTTTCGAATTTTTTTTACAATGAAATCAGATCCACGTAAGCATGAATTTACAAACAAGCAAAGACGATCACAAGCACACACTGACACACTGACAAGCCCCCCCTCCTCTCTCGTTTATTTACATTAATGTTCTCTTTTGAAGCAACCGGGATATTTGGGATATTTTGAGACTGGCCTCATAATTTTGAACTGCGTTCAGATGACGAAGACGACATCTGAGCTGACACCGATCTCTCCACATCACACCAGCGTTTGGCTTGACGGATTTAACGTGGCACAGACCCCCTTGCACGACGATTAATCTATGATATTGGGTCCCGAATCTGAAACATTCCCGTTCCGAGACTTCACCACAAGGCCATCGCATTCCCTAGGAGATTAGAGGAAGATTCATCATGGATAGTAATCTTAACACAATTATATAATACCCTGAAAAGTGAAAAATAACAAAAGAAAAGATTTCTAGCCTTTTGTTTGAAGCCCTTTTGAACCTTTGTGGGCCGCTGATTTATTATGTAAAATGATGACGGTTACAACATCTGAGCTGGCACGCCCTCCCCAAACTTCCACACCACACCAGTGGGAGGACTTTTGGATGGATTTAACGCGCATCAGGCCCGAATATACGGCGGTAATTGAAGGAATCGGGCCTCAAACCTGCAACCCTCCGGTCCCGAATACGAGATCTTATCACCAGGCCACCACTGTCCATGGAGAATATAAATATATTTATATTAATTAGAAAACTAAGTATAAAAATTTTCAGAAGCAAATTTAGATAAGATAGTGCTTAGTTTTGGCATGCTCAGTCTCAGTGTGGGAGGATAAATACTTCCGGAGTTTGAATGATTAGAAAATATTTATTTTCTAGAACATGAATAAATTGAAATCAATTCACAATTTATATTCAAGATAGTTGCAGAATATATTAGCGAAAAATATAGCAAAACATATTTATAATAATTTACTATGTTCATGCTTAGCGATATTATTTTATCAAACAACACAATCTCTTCATATTTATTTAGCATTGTAAAAATATTTTACTAATAAATTCGAAAAATTGCAAATTTAATTTATAACTAATTTAATTGTTTTCATTTATCCATCAGACGAAAATTAAATTTCAGAAGTGTTATAAAACAGATAGAAAGAAAGACAATACATTTTGTGGTAAAAAGGTTCGTCATGAAAAGGTTTAATAAGTATGTCATCAGCACATAGACGATTATTTGAAACAATAATGAAAATTGCAATTCTTAAAAATGAATTGCTTTTGAGAAAATTCAAATACTTAGCGGAATTAGAAGTATTTAAAATAATGAGAAGAATTAAGTTAAAAATGCAAAGATACAAGTAAATTTACTCAGTTGCAAAGGCTGCAATTCGAATAATCTTCGAAATTAGCCCATAGTTAAGCTTCAAGGATTATTTGAAGTCAATCTATATCTAAGTTCTGCTAATTTGATGTGTGATGTTGTATACTTCTCTGAAATTTAAAATATAATCGCTTTTATTTCTAAAGGTCTTGTAGAATAACTTGCACTTGAAAGGGAGTTGTAGAATTTGCTCTTTATGGCAGCAATAGCAGTTTTTATTGAGTTAAATTAATGACAATTGAAAATGTTTAAGAAAATACAGATTAATGAAATTTTCAACTTATTGAAGACTGTAGATATAATTACGAATTTTAGGTTATCATGGTTATAATAGTTTTTATTGTACAAGGTAATTTAAAATTAGTATTGTGATTACAAACGGCTATAACTATTTAATAACATGAATTTATCGATAAGATTAGCACATAATGTAGATGGAACTTCTACATATTATGCACATACGTCTATGTGACTTCTCTTGATCACACGGACAGTATCAAAGCAGTAGTAGTAATCGGGTCATACCAAGCCAAATAAGAGTAGTTCTTCCGAATTAAGGCATAAGTGTGCGCCTTTCGTCTAACTTTTAAAAGTTTAATACGCATTGTAAATGTTTAATTGTTTGAGCTTTTTTTTTCTTTTAATACAGTGAAAACATGAAAAACAGAAATTTTCGCGGACAGAGAGAACTGTGAAGGGATTAATGAATCAATGATGTTAATAACGTTTGCGAGGAGCTTATCGTGAAGTCGTATATTTTTCATGATAATTTAACTCCAGTATTAAATAAAACTAACATAAACTCGAGGGCAATTCATAAAGTAAAAGGACTTTTGTATTTTCTTTTTCATGGGTTTAATAACGCTGTTAGTACACAACTCTGAATTAGTGTAATTAGTATCAATTTCATGTAACGTGTTATTCCCGTGTAAGTCCTTGGAATGTAGCAAACCGTTATATAGAGCATCTCTAGGAGTAAACAAAGGCAGAGATTCGCTTTTTGTTTGGGGATGGTGTTAACCCTGGGGAAATTGTTCGCCAAATGAAAACACAGCATGGTGACAACTGTTTACTGTAGCACAGGTGGATAGAGAGCTGATAGATGAAAGATCGAGCAAGATATTGATGTCAACCACTGATGACAATTTGAAAGTCGAGAACTATTGTGATGTGTTGCAAACTAAACAGACACCGGTTATCAGATCCAAACTTATGGGAAACTTCCAAAAGATGTCATCTTCCAGTAAGATAACTCTTCACCACATTCTTCCAAAAGACCAGCCGTAGCAATAAATAAGTTGAAATTCTAAGCAGACTTGTTATAGAGCCCAGATACAGCTCCAAGTAATTCCCATACGCTTGGACCATTAAAGAAAGCGTTAAGAGGAAAAAGACAGGCAGCAGATGAAGATGTCATTGATGCGGTACAAAATTTGTTACAGATAAAACATACACATGTTTTTCCCGATGAAATAAAAAAAAATTTAAGGAAAATGTGTTGATGTCTAGGGTGGTTGTGCAAGTCATATCGCTGACTCTCCGACCTCCTCCCTCTGAAATCACATGAATAAAAGATAATGAATGACCGGATCGCCGCAACAGCAACAACGGTGGGAACTGTGGTTGAGATCTAAGGGCCATCACTGGTCACGGTATAACCCATCTCGTCATCCATAGGAAGAACCAGATCCCCCACTTTTAGTGTATATACCTGTTGGCGAGATCCAACCACCATGTGGAAGCATCTCGTCCTCAATTACGAGTTGCCCTCTCCCGGAGAGGGGTTAAGGCAAGGAAAGACATATTACTGATTCTCCGCCCCGCCCTAATGCACTCTGAAATAGATACCGGATGACCTGATCACCGCTACAGCAACACTGGTGGAAATTACGGTTGATTTCTAAGGGTCATTACCCACTACGGTATAACCCTCCCTTTAGGAGGTACGTCCCGTCATCGGGGGGAGAAGTCAGATCCCTCCCCTCCTCCATAATATTTCTTGTACTATCCACGGTCTAGAGATCAAATCACCACGCCAGACGTTTCGTGGTCTTCTGCCCTGGAGGGACTGGGCGATTATGTAAAAAAATGAATTTTCAGCTTTTTATCAGCAGAATAAATGTACCTATTCTCAGATGTCACCTTACTTTTTGATTCATCGTAATTTTCCTAATATTACTCTCAAAGTAGTTCTTATTTGGTTGTTTTTATGAAACGTCCAACTCTGACCTATTTCGAAATATATAGCCTTTACTATATAACAGCAAATATAACATGGAGCTTATTGCTGTGTAATCAAAATATATAAAAATTAAGCACAAAATCATAAACTAAAGCACATTATTTCATATGTACCAATAAAATTAATGCATTTTTTACTTAATACAGAATGTGGTTTTATTTCGCTTTGTACAAAAGGGCTGAGATTTCTTTAATAAATTAAATACTTCTTTCTTAGACTATTCTTTGACAAATATCCATTTATCATCCAATAGA
>JAPMOQ010010798.1:3069714-3092948 GCA_026543055.1 Argiope trifasciata | reverse complement strand
ACTTGGTCAGCTTATTGTTTACAACTACTGGATGGTTACAGGGATAATACAATTATCTGAACATTAAAACAATTCGGATCTCAACCGTATATATTTACCAAGGATCAATATCCAAATAACTCGCCGTGGTGACTCTAGATTCGGTAGAAATGCTAAATTCAAGTTAAAGGTTAATATTTTATGACTATAGTACGCAAATGTCGTGCAAGTCATTCTCAGACGTAACTTGATTACAAATTTTGCGAAAAAGCTTTTGGGAGATCAATTTTGGGATTTTTAAATTTCAATTAAATGTTAGCGTTTTTCACAGTAATTAGAAAAAATATTGCAGTACAAACAAATTTGCCCCATCTTAATTTTCAAAAATTATCTTTTCAACTTTATTAACGATTTGATGGTAAAAATAAATTTACTGTGTTTAATCAATTTTAAAAAAATATTTTAATCTCATTTTCTAATATTAAATTTGAGAATTCCGAACAAATACTAAACGAATCACGACATGCAATAAATAGTTTCTTTCATTACCATTCTGAAAGAGCACCAAGTTTTACAATTCTGAAAGAATGCGCGAATCTAATATATAAAAATGAATACTTGTTTGTTCTTATTTTATATACTGACATACCTTTCATCATATTTCGATAAAACATTGCCAAATTATTGATTTATTGTACTTAATAGTATTTTTTACTGCTGCAGCAACGCGCCAGGTATCAGATAGTAATGTATAATAATAACGTATGCATTGTTACTAAGAAGCCGGCTATTGCAGAGGGAATAGTAAATACCTAAAAGATAACAAGCAAACTTATGTCGTAATACATAAGCTACATTTTTTTTTCAAAATCACTATTATGAATACATTTCTTGCATATTTGATCATATGCCGATTGAAAAAGACGGATCAGTTTTTTAAATAAAATACGTTACTTGACAGAGAAAGCTTAAAGTTTCATCTTGGCAAAATTTGACTAATCAAGGTAAACATTATGATGCTGTTGTTTGCTAAAAATGGCGACGCTTGAAGAAAATGTTTATGATGTGCTGTACTTAAGGAAGGAATCAACTATTCCGATGCGGGATAAATAAAATAAGTAAATTCAACAAAGAGAGCCCTCATCAAAAGCAGATTTACATTTTTCATAAGAATTTTGAAGAAAGTGATTGCATATGCAGAGGAGAAACATATAAGGCATTCTTGCACGTTGCATGAGAAGGCTGAGTGTAACCAAACCGCTTTTGAACATATTATATCTGTAAATAAGACGCCATGTAGGTATTATCTATTCTTATTACTTTTCAATATCTACAATGAGTTTAATAATCATGGACCAATTTTATGGCAAAGCTACTATTCAGTGCTTCTCGCTTAACAAAAGTAATTCATTTTCAATGCATAATGCAAACCATTACACGTTTTCTCTCTGTTATTGTTCATTATAAATAAATATTTTAAAACCTCCTTTTTGAATTGCCCTGTATTTATATAAATCTTTTTGTCATTGTATTAGAAGAATGTTATACAAATATTGGTACGTCTGAATTGCGAAATGTTCACCAGTGAAGAAAGAAAGGAAGTTAACAGATACTCGTCTTGGACGGAAGTGAGGTTTTCAATTACAGAAATACTGATTAAAAGAGAGGAAAAAAGACAGGAATGTATCAATGGAAAATTACCTACTAGAAAATATTATACAATTTGCTAAAATAATTTGAAAAGGGAAACATCTACTCTATGGCATACTTGTAAATACCATGTATGTAGACAATGATCCACAGCCTTAGGCCACAGATGGATTTGAATGATGTAAAAAGAAAAACGAATAATGAAATATTATTCAGATGGTATTTTAAAATATTGTATTTTTTTATTTTTGTTTGCTAAATTCCAGCAATTATTAACATTAATACCACCCCATAATATCTAAATGAAGTGAACAATCAGGAAAAGATTGCTTAGGTTCTTTTTATTACTTCTAATCAACATTTAATATTATAACATTTAACATTTTTAATAATAATATTATTAATATTTTAGGTAACTAAATGATTTTTAGAATATACTGTTTCCAGAATTAATTCCAATGAGGTTTTTAAAAGACGCGCGCGCACACACACACACACACACACACACACGTAGGTAGCGTTGAAAGTGTTCATACAGCTATCTTGACATCAGAGAAGGCTATTTTATGTTGCTATTCCTGTCTAAATCTTGATATTCCATCAGCAGAATATAATCTAAAAATTGATACATCTAAATTGCAATAAATAAGTAAATAAAAATAAATCCTTCAAATAAGAATTGAAGAAATTTAAACAGAATAAATAAATGATAGTGAGAAAAATACCATGCTATCTTTGAATATCATTTTTAAAACGAAAAAAAACCCTGTTCGATTTCCTTTAAATGTATTTAATCCGCATATTAGAACAGCTATAATCCATCATTTGATTTTTTCCTGTTCCAATAGTTACTTGGAATTATCGGCACAGGAAACATGTAATGATGAATGTGAAAATATAAAATGCCATTAACACGTCTGCAAGAGGAAGATTCTTGTCTCGTAACACCCCCATCTTTACCACTTCTTGACTGGGAACATGCAGGAAAGAAAGTAAGAACAAGAACTCCAAGGAGATGTCATCAATAATTTCTCAATATTTTTTTTCCGTGGACTTTTATTGTACTTCTAACTAGAGACAAACAGGGGAATGGTGCTGCTAAAGTGCAAAAATGACTTGCGTGCAATGGATGTCTTTAAAAGAAAGGTGGAATACCGTTTCGAATGCTACAACTGGAATAAAAAGAAGAAAAAGAAAATCTTTTATCGTGCATCAGGAATAAAGACACATTAATCACTTCTTGACACTGTGAAAATGAAGAAGGTTTATTTTTTTCCTGTCTTTAACAAGTTTTTTCTTGTTCTTTGCCGAAAGTGGTTATTGACTCAGGGTGTTGGGACTTCGGATCATTCGAAACTGTGCCTGCTGCCTGCCTGTCTAATCTTCGTATCTTCCGTCAAGCCTGAGTTGATGTCAAATGTTTAATGACTTTCTGCAAGATATCCAAACCTGGCTAATATTCACTTGTGGTTATTTTTTTTTCACAAAAGCCTTAAAAGTCGCTTCGGAACAATATTAATGACACCTGCGTTTCGACTTCTCTTGAGATCGTGTGTAACACTTTTAAAAGAACCATTTGTTTCAAATGTCATGCAATGTGTTAGAAAAACAAGGTTTACTTTAAACAAAATATCTTTAATAATCGTGAAAATATGTATAAATATTAATAATACACTGATCATAGAGGTATTCTTTAAGATTTTACTGGATTTGGAGGATTCATTATTTTTTTCTATCTGATGATTATTAATATTTAACTAATGAATGCTTTACCTGATGAATGAAAGTATTTAGATAATTAATGCATTGCCTGATGAATGTATTTAAGTAATGAATACTATAACTAATGAGTGTACATATCTCAAACATAAGGCGACACAGACCTGAAAAGTTATTATTATTTAAATTTTAAAATTATATTTTACTCTTATTTTACATAAAGTAGTATTCTATAACCCTCCCCTAAATTTATTTGGAAAAAAAAATTAAAATTTTTTTTGATATAAGGCTTTTTTAAATATGGAGATTTTACTCCAAAAGCTTTTCCAAGTAGCTGTTAATATGCTAAATAAAACTTAGTAAGGATTTCCGTCTTCAATTTTCTGTAATTTTCTATTGTAAAAATACACAAAAAAATTTGATGATTGCAGAGAAAAAAATGCAGCGATTTTGATTTCTGAGAGATGCAACACCAGCACTTCGTCTGGAATTATTTTAAGCTTCTTCCTCAAAATTGCTTTAATATGAAATCAGTAATTCACGACTCTCCCCCCCCCCTCTGTGTTGATTTTTCCGGGCTTCGTTAAATGATGACTTCTTGCGACACAGTCAGTCGCCTAGAACTCATATCTTTGAGCAGGCAACCTGATGTTTAAAATCTTTCATTTCATTGATAGATTGATTTTATAATACAAATTTCTTTTCCAAATAATGGTCGTAAAGGGCATTATGCAGCTTCTAAGTTGGACAAGAGTTGCAGAACAACACAAAATAGCTTCTCCGCTACAGACTTCGCCCTTTCGACTGTCGAGTCATATCAGACGCATGCTATTGCCTATGTGACTTCTGTCAAGGGTGAGACACAAAATTTAAGAATACATCTACCTTACGATTCAGGGCCGTGGTGGCCTGGTGGTAAAGTCTTGGCTTTGGAACCGGAGGGTTTCATGTTCGAGACTCAATTCCACCGAAGAACTGTCGTGTGAGGGGGTCTCTTGCACATTAAATCTGTCAGGCCAAACGCCCTCCCATTGCTGTGGTGAGGTGTGGAGAGGGTGGTGCCACTTCTGGTGTCGTCCTCGTTATCTTATCGTAGTTCAAAATGACGAGGTCCGTCCCAAAATAGCCCTCGTGTTGCTTTAAAACGGGACGTTAAACTAAACTAAACTACCTTACGATTCACTGAAGTGGTTCGAGCCTTTGACTGTAAATGTTTCACAGCATCTAGAAAATACATACTTTTTTATGAATCCCCTTGTATATTTGCAAAGTTTATTCTTAGTTATACTTCTTTCTCAATATCATTTTTTGACGCATATGACGATATTTCATTGTCAATGTTATCACTATAAAAGAACACCAAAGTCTTCTTTGAATCTAATCATGAAGCATCGAATTTTTAATTTATAGGCTTATGATTTGAATCCCAACCGCATTAGACTAATTCAGCAAGTGCCACTTTAATTTCAAACTTTTTTATTGCATATTTACATTGTTCCCCAAAGATACTCAAAGAATGGCTTGTTCCCCACTGATGAATCGAGAGTTAATTTTTAGTGGAAGGCGATTAGAACTTGAATGTATATCGACGATTTGCTAAAATGTAATGGGAACAAAAATATTTATAAAACCAAAAAGTAGCAATATGATTGGAAGGAATGTTAAAGCAAAATTTCTTTCAATAAATTTCTCCGTGAAAGCATCTCCCCCCCCTAAAAAAGACATTATCTTTAGAAAATTCAAAATATCGCTTTTTGGCAGTATTATTCATCAACAATCAAATCAAGACTTATAAAAGAATGCAACATACAATTATTTTAATTATAAACTTCTCATCAAAAGAATCTATCATTAAAAAGTAACTTTGAGACAAAGAATTTCAATGAATCAACAGATACATTATTAGAAACAGCATAGCAATAATTATACTCGTGTCAAAATCGGATAAAAGGTTTCATTTCTTTTACATCACGGATTTTATCAGTTTGTTGCTGGGCAACGATCTTCCTGTACAAACGAAATAAAATTAAATACCAACAGAAACAAAAATTCAGATACAACCGACACAGCGAATGCAAATATAACCGGAAGTTTTATTAAAAAGCTCAAAATGTCACTCAGCTTGAAGAAATAAAACTATGTCTTAATTATATTAATCCGCTTATTAGTCACACATCAAAAGATACGAAACTTTTGTTGGAACTTAAGACAGATAATTTTTGACGTTTCTTTCAGTTTTCAAGAGAAAATCAGATACACTGATGCCATTCAACATAATGATTAAATCTTACCCTTTTTATATATTTTCTTCTTTTACTGATATTACGAAGAATAAGGATTGCAACATTAGATTTAATTCAAAATGCATAATGGGAGGCAAATAGCTTAAGTAATGACGTGAATTCTTGTAATAGTGGTTAATTTAAAAGCTTTTCCGTTTTTTCATTTCCTTGTTTTTATATTTTTCTTAGCATTTGTTTTCCTATTTTCGGTTAGCATTCACTGAAATATTACTAAATTGTGTTGGATAACCTTATATATTGCTTGACAACGGATTCTAAGTCCCACCATGCTTTAGCGCATGCGCTAGGATTTGTTTAATTTGTCAAAATAGGGGTGAGAGGAAAAGTGAGAGGCGAGCATTTAACAATCAAATATACTCGGACTCTTCTCAGACTGAATTAAAATAATATGGAAGAAATGAAAAGATACGCACATACATGTGCAAAAAAAAAAAAAAAATGGACAAAAAGTATCTAATAGGACGAAAATCAAGGTCAAAGAATGACGAAGAGTTCCGTAAATGTGTTCATCCTTCCAAGTCTCTCTCCTTAATGAGTCGAATCGTCGAAAAGCGGTCATCTCAGAATACTGAAATAAATAGTACTCACGTACGCAAGAAAAACAAAGGCATCAATTTCTAAAGTCTGTGTTTGACACGGAGTCAAGTTACAACGTTGTATTCAAACGTTATGCATCTTACAAATTTTAGAAAAAGAAAACTTTTGCACAACTGGAATTAGAAACAAAAAATATATTTTTTAAATTCACCCTGTGGAACTCACTGTCAATTTACGTTTTAAAAATAGTTTTGCAGTTTTTTTACAAAAAAAAAAAAAAAAAAAAAAAAATGAAGATACAGCTTTTTAGGTCTGCTTTAATTGTGTTCAATTGTATTTTTTACGTGCATTTTGAAACAGCACATGTTATTTCATTTAAGAATTTCATTTTCGACATAACTTCAAACATTTTTAAAATCAGGTTTGGCATTGAATTCAAACGTTATGCATTTTGTAAATTATAAAATCAAAAAACCTTTGCACAACTGGAATTAGAAATAGAACATAGTTTTAACTCACCCTGCAGAACTCACTGGCAATTTAAGTTTTTAAAATTTGTTAGCAATTTTTTACAAAGAAAAAAAATGAAAGTACAACTTTTTAAGCGATTAAAAGCGATTTTCATGGCGAAAGGGATTAATTGTATTGTTTACGTGTGTTTAAAACACTGATTTTTTCTTTTAAGAATCCCATTTTAATTTTGAATCAGTTTTGCAATGAAAAGTCTATTTTACCTATGCTACTCAATTAGCCGCTTGCCTGATCATCCCGAGTTATCTCGGGTTCATATTTATTACAGTTAATTATTATCCCGACAATTTGTCAGTACGATTTGTTTCATCACGATATTATTCTGCCTGGAGGAAATGAAAGGAAATAGTCAGCTATGATTGGCATTTTGCCAAGTTTCGTTGGTTTCGAGGTCCTTTTGACTCGACTGGTTAGGTGTTTTCCCTATTATATAGCATACGTCCGCTTATGGATTAGAAAAAAAAGGATAGTTGCGTTGAAAAAAGTAAAATAATAGCGATGATGCAAGATAGCAAAATTGGCTCTTTGTCAGACATTTATTATGAAGATAGGGCTTCCTGTTACAGAAAAAAAAATTAAATCCAACAAGACAGTATACTCTGTGCCCCTGTAAAAGAGATTCCACAGTTAAACCAGTAAGTAAGGACATCAGATACAAGTTTACAAAAAGACAAGCACCACTTTATGCTGTCCCTTGTTTCAAAAATTATCATATGAAGACTAATATTTAATTTTTTTCATTTATCCAAGGTAACTCGGGTTAGTAAATATTAAAATTAAAGCCTTTTATACCCATAAAAATTTTTTTACTTAAAAGCTACATATTTTGTTTTGTTTCTTTTCTTGTGTTTAGTAATAAAATTTAAAATGTGATAATTTTTTGCAATTTCTTTCAAAAAAATTTGTAAGAGAAGCGGTTAGAGCCAAAAATCGTTCTTCATTTATAAAAACTATGACATTTATTTACGTTTTGTACATTCACTCTTGTTATTTTTTCTCTCTGCTAGAATCAACAGATTATATCTGTTTCCGAATTCATTTTTATGACTCACAACATAGGGAATTATGTAAAATCAGAATATTATAATAAATTCTTAGTAAATCAAACAAATTCAGAATTATGTTTTGACGGTATATTGTAACAAAAAATTCGTTAGATGAAAACTGTAGTAAATTTGATGGCATACAAAGACATGATGACATCATTTCACAAAAACACAAGAGGCATAAGCAGCAATACAAACTGCCATTTACAAGATGGCACTTGCGAAAATTAACAGTACACAGAAAGCATTGTCTCTAACTGAATGACAGAACAGTATTGCTCAGACTGCAGCTGGAAAAACTTTTTCTGAATCACACACCAAGTAAACAATTCAACCAAATTCTTCTTGTTTATGTGCCTAGTTTATATAGTTTTTGTATTAGAGTATAAAAGCTTCTACAAAAAAAAAAAAAAAAAAAAAAAAAACTATCGTTTCGTTCAGTAAACAGCTATTGCCAAAATTCCTTTTTTAGAGCCAAATTCTTCGCCAAGTCACCAAGTGCTCGACAATGTTGATGCAAAGATGCACTATGTAAAACTATCACCCTTACCAAAACACTTTCTGCGCGGGGAAGCAATATTGAATTTGTTCCTTTTTGAACTCATTCGGCCTTATTTTTTCGTTATTAAGCTGTATACTATTGAATAAAATATTTTTTAGTCTGTTTTATTTGACAAAAGGTTGATTTTAACATGGATGAACCTTGTGATTAGAAATTTAAACGGTTAGTAGATGACAATTTTGGCTCATCTCATTCCATGCATATTCAATTTTTTTTAGTATTAAGTATTAAATATGTAAAATAAGAACTTATAATTCAAATGAAAAATACTTCTAATTCAAGAGAAATTTTTTTTAATGGTGGACAATTCTTACCAAACTCATTACACATCCCAAGACAACTCAATGTTGCCTTTTCAAAAGTTAATGAATTTAACACCATTTTCTGCATATATTATAAAGAAATCATTCCGACAGCCAATTTTCTACATAAAGAGGTATTAAAATTCTTGGACACTCACTTGAATAAATTTTCTTTGATATTTCGTGGGCACTTTTCTTTAAATATTTGCTGGTATCAACCAAGATATAAACTAAATAATTTTAGTGGATGGCTAGGGTACTAAACTCACAAAGGTTTCACAGTAGTTCAAAAAACTTTATTAACTTCTTCCCTTACAATTATTATTTTTTTTTAAAAAAAAAGTGTAAAAATTCATCATTTTTCAATTAGAAAAAAGTCCTTTTTTTATTTTATTATCAAACACAAGTAAACGAAACAAAACAAAATAGGTGGATTTTAAATTGAATTTTTTATTTTTTATTGGCTTAAAAGTATTTAGTTTTAATATTAATTTACTATTGCAAGCTTTCTCGGCGAATGAAAAAAAGTAGTTAGTAGTTAGAAGTAGTAGTTAGTCTTTGTATGGTAGTTTTTGAAACAAGGGACAACATAAATTGATACTTGATATTCTGTGCATTGGTATCTGGTCTCTTTTCTTACTGGTTTAAATCCGGAGTTTCTTTAACAGGTGCAAAGAGTATCCTGTCTTGTCGGATTTGATTTTTTTTCAGAAGCAGGAATCCTTATTTTCATAACCACTATCTGAAAAATCATCGCTTCCGCTATTTGTCATCCGTCTCATTATTTTAGTTTTTTCAACAGAATTATTCTTTTTCATATGTTACTAATCCATAAGCATACTATACAAAAAGTATAGTATACAATAAGTAAAGCATGAGACCAGTCCTGTCAAAAAACAAGCGAAACCAAAAAAACTTGGCAAGCTACTAATCAAAGCTGACTATTTCCTTTTATTTCTTCCAGGCCGAGTAATATCATGATTAAACAAATCGTACTAACAAATACTGCGGCTGCAAAGTTTTTCGGGATAATAATTAACTGCACGATATACGAACCCGAGATAACTCGGGATAATCTGGCAAGCGGTTAAAAATTTATACCAGTGATCAAATGACAAAATGTTCAATTTATATATTTTAGTTAATTAGTACATTACACTTCGGGATTGGATATATTTAAATAAACATTGATATCAAACTAATGCCAGCAGGATTGGTATCCCCAAAACTTTTTCGCATACTATCTTGCGAATATTTTATCCCTGAGAATGCCTTGAACATATTGGCGCAAATAAATTATGAAATATTAACATTAAACTTGAATTTAAAATGTTTACTGAAACTTTGGAGTATGTCTGTCTGTTGGTCAATTAATCCCTTACACGTGGTTAAAAGTATTCGAATTAAAGAATCGAATTCGTATTAGCTGCGTTTTTCCCAATCGATTCAAACAAATCACACATGCAGTTACAAGATACCAAAACAAATGAGGTAAACATAAGTTGTTGCGTTTTTGGATTACCACTTTCATATATTTATGTAACTGCAACTAGATAGACGGTCAATCTCAAATTGGATTTGGCTCAAAATTTAATAAGTGTCTACATTATAGATGTTAAATTTGTGTACCCAGTTTTGCTTATCTAGTTTTTTTTTTATTTGTAGTTGTATTAAATTATAATCAATCAACAGAGCAGACAGACTTCTGATTTTACTCAGATTTCTGAAGAGATCTTGTAATTTGGTGTGAAGACCACATGTCAAATTTCATCTCTCTAGCTCTATGCATTTTAAGTTATCTTTGTTACAGACAGACACATTGACATTTTCCAAAAATGTGTTTTTTGAACGATACTTTATCTATACTTCGATTGTAATATATTCGATCGTAATACTTTCCTCATATTTCGATTGCGATATACGTTCTCTGTACTTCGTTTGCAATATATTCGATTGAAATACTTTCCATATAGTTCAAAGGCAATATACTTTCTCTATACTTCGATTGCAATAGTTTCCCTATATTTCCGAGTGCAATATACATTCTTTTTACTTCGATTGTAATAATTCGGCTCCAATGATTTCGATTGCAATATATTTGCTCTGTAATTTGATTGCAATATGCTTGTTCTATAATTTGATTGCAATATACTTGTTCTATAATTTGATTGCAATATATTTGTTTTATAATTTGATTGCAATATACTTGTTCTATAATTTGATTGCAATGTACTTCCTCAATAATTTGTATATCGGATGTAATATTCGAATTCGGAATATTCGAATGAAATATTTTTCATACATTTCGATTGCAACATTCGACGCAACTTTCTCTATACTTCGAATGTGATATATTTATTTGTAATACTTTCACGACACTTCTATTGTAATATATTTTCTCTACACTTCGTACATGACAAAGTGACAATATGTATAATCAGCAACTGTATCCTTCAAATTACATACAAAGTACTTACAAGATGAATTTTTATCTATAACATCTATAAAATTTTAGACTTATAAACTAGTTTTAGAAAGGTAAATTCAATAATGCCCAAATGCCTTTACCCTTTTCTTCAAAGATTTCTGTTTTCTTTTTTTTTTAAAAAAAAAGAAAGAAAAAAGGTAAGATTTAAAAAAAGAAAACTCAAGCATCCGATACAGATTCACGATATATCTTTTTTCTCGAATCTCACCAACCATCCCATTCTTTTCCCCAAATTCAATCCTTCGAGACTCACAACAAAATAAACTTTAAGCTGAAGAGAAATTTTCTAACTTCCCATATTTAACGAGGGAAGGGAGCATTGAACAATGCCTTCAGACCAGCCGCTGGGAAAGTTCGATACATTAATTCTTTTCGAGATGGAATCACTGGTTCTAGTTCTAAAAGGTCGAGGAGGTGCATCGACACAGAAAGCAGGAGCACTTGGTTTTCAACAGACATACCCTATGATTAGATTTTGTCTTTTACGAGTATCTTGCAGAAGCATGGAATGGATCGATTGCATAACCTATGATGGAAGATTTTGCATCCAATCTTTTCATTGGTGGTCTTTGGGAATACGGAAGCGCTACTACAGAGGGTTAGCATTAAGCTAACATTAAAGTGAAAGATCAGTTGACTAAAGGTGAACATCAATTAATGCTAATATAGTGAGATAGCATTAAACTGATAGTAAAATGAAAAATCGGTTGACAACTGAATACCAGTTTGGGCTATTATAGGATTCGCATTAAACTGATAGTAAAATGAAAGACCAATTGACTGGAAATGTGCTACTGTAGTGAGTTGGCATTAAATTGAAAGTAAAGTGGAAGATTAAACAATTGAAGTAAGTGAATACCAATGCGTGCTGTTATAGCGAGTTAGCATTAAACATTTTTAAATGAAAGATCAGTTGACTGGAAAAGAACAACAATTTGTCTGCTGTAATATAAATAAAGCTATGAATTTAAAAATTATTCTGCATTTATTCGCTATACAAGATAAAAAAAATAGCTGTATATAACAAAAGGAAAGAGATAACATTTTGCATTTTTAGGCTTTTTACAATCTGAAAGCTTGTTAAAATCAGACCTAAAAAAATAGATTAAACGTGGACTTCAAGTACTGCTTTCATAAATGTGAAACAATATTCCGCAGACTAAATAAAATGATGGTAATATAAGTTTCGAGATAATAAAGGTGCTTTGTGCGAAGAGGCTTAAAAATATCATTATTAATACATAAAATACAATCTTAGAATATATTTACGCATCTTGTATTGAGTGGCGTTTGTGCTTCAGTTGAGTAAAATTGAAAGGCAAAACTATAACTAAACCAATATAAATGATCTTTCCCAGAAGATTTGGTATAAAAGAGCTTTCCACTTAAAATTGTGGAATTCGGGTAAGAAGTGCCTTGAGTACTTAGGTTTTTATTTTCATCCATAAGAGTTTACCGATATTCTTGGTATTCACAACATACCATTAGTGAATAATATATAGAAGCACATCATTAGCTGCTATGAATTATTAGAGTGGAGATCTGTTGTGTTTTCTGATGAAAGCCGGTTCTGCCTTGGTCGCAGTGATAGCCGTTTGTTGGTTAGAAGGAGGCCAGGTGAACGCCTGCTAGTGACCTGTCTGCGGCCTAGACACACAGGGCCTACTCCTGGAGTTATGGTTTGGGGAGCAATTTCCTATGACAGCAGAACTCTCGTGGTTATCCCACGCACCCTGACTGCTAATTTGTACGTCAGTCTAATGATATAACCTGTTGCGCTGCCATTCATGAACAGCATTCAAGGTGGTGTTTTCCAACAGGATAACGCTCGTCTTCATACCGCTGTTGTAACCCAACATGCTGTACAGAGTGCCGACATGTTGCCTTGGCCTGCTAGATCACCAGATCTTTCTCCAATCGAGCACGTATGGGACATCATTGGACGACAACTTCAGCGTCATCCACAATCAGCATTAACCGTCCCTGCATTGACCGCCCAAGTGCAACAGGCATGGAACTCCATCCCACAAACTGATATCCGACACCTGTACGACACAATGCATGCACGTTTGCATGTTTGCATTCAAAATTCTGGCGGTTACACCGTTTACTAATGTACCAATATTTCACATTTGAAATGGCTCTTCTCGCCAATGGCTCTACCTGTGATCTTGAAACTTTAATCAATTAAATATGTTACCTAGACAAATGTATTCCTAAAATTTCATTACTGTACAATAATTTTTTTCTTGGAGTTGGGATTTTTTTTCCATTAGTGTATTTTGCATACAATATTGCATACGATGCCATTTCTCCTCTGATGGGGATTTTTTGAACTTTTTTTTGGCAGAAAAGAAATTATCATATCCTCCTTTAAACTATTACTAAGTTTGATAACATTTGGTCCAGTAGATTTCCTTTCATTACCATTTCAAAGTGAATTTTTAATTATAACCACATTGTAAAATAAAAGCACTAGAGAAAAATATTTCCCATATCTTTAAGCATTTATCTGTCTGATAACTATAGTTCCAAAAATCTGTAAAATATGTTCATAATTGAAAAATGTTATGAAAATACTCCGAATATTGATATGAATATCTTGCACAAGAAATACACCAACTAATAAATATTGATAACAATAATTAAGAAAGTTTACAAACATTCTTTTTTTATATCTTTAATAATAAAATTAAAAAAATTTGCAATCGCCTTAAATTCCTTCACAATTATTGACAAAAATAATATTTATCGTTTGTTTAAGTAGTTACACCAGCACAAAATTTATACAGAATAAAGGTGAAAAAAACTATTAACTTTAAACACGAATCAATGTACAAAACCAAGTATTATGTAAACACCATCTATGATACTACAAAACGGTTGAAAAGATTTAATATTAACCGTAGCAACTGCAAGCTCCAGGAAGAAGAAGAAAAAAAAAAAAAAAAAACCCGGATTCCTAGAAGGAATGCATTTTATTAAATTTTTGGACATCTTGTTTTGAATGGCAAATTGATTAAAAGCCCCAGTCTCTGTGTTTGGCTCTTAGCTGGGGGTCGCCCCAAAAGATTTTAATTAAAAGTTCTCAGGGTGGATAAGCGAATTTCGGGGAAGAATTTTTGCCCTCTGGCTGAGTCCACTTTTAAACTGACAGGTTTATCTTTGGCTGCTGAACTCGATTTCTACAAGTTATGTTTCTTTCCTTTTTTTTTCCTTTTTCCTGTGAACTTCTGTGCCCGGATGATTTTATTAAAAACCGGAAATGTATAAATTAAATTTTGGGTAGACAGTCATGATTCGGAGATTATTACAGGAGAATTTCGAGCAGTATAAATAAGGTGCCCTTGGAAGGGAGAAAGATATTATAAGTCAAGCTCAAACAGATGATTTAAAGTGTTTGTAAAATAAAATTTCCGACATATTTTGAAATTTTCTAAATAATCAAAAACCGAAAGAAAATTATAATTAAATTTTACTTACCCTGTTCTAGATGGCTCTGACAGTCGAGAACTTTTTAAACGAAGAGTAATTATAAACCTAATAATTAATTCAAATAACTTTTCCTTTTGCATTTAAAAAGTTCTTTATGATATATTTTCAATAAATTTTAATTAATTAGAAAAATCTTATAGTTTCGATGGAAAAGAATAAATACTGCTTATCTTTTATCAAATATAATGTTAAATACAGTAATATCAAATTTATCTATACAAAATCATCAATTTTATCACATAAGTAATGCTAAGTATAATAATCAATTAGAATGCTGAATATAATAATATCAATTTGATGAAATATAATATCGTTTATCAAATATAATTACATTGAAGATTTATTAATAAATATGTAACTATTAAATTTATTACAGCTCAATTTAAATCATTATCGTGAAATGCTTTGAATTTTAAGTATTTATCTGTTTGGAAATGCTGGAAGACTATAAAATGCTCTAGAGATTTCTGGAGCAATCGTTACAAGGGAAATTTGCCAAATTCATGCACTATCCAGAATCCATTTGAAGACATTTGGATTTTCCCCATAAATTCCCTCCACCTCATTCATCTGGGATACCGATCATAGAGATTGACAATGAGGGTAGCGAGGAAGGAGGGATTAAAAGGAAAATTACTTTTTTAAAAAATAAAAGTAGTGTAGAAGATTGCATGCTGATTGATAAAGGAGCAAATTCTCATGGTATAGTACTTTTGGGCGAACACCGACACCTTGAATAATGCCTTTAATAGTTTGAATATGGTAAAAAGTTTCAGAGGATTGCCTGGTTGTTAGGTTAATTTTATTACTCGAAGTTTTTTTCTAAAAAAAAAGATAACATAAAACTTTATTCCACAAAAATAAAATTACATGCACATTTTGCCTTCTTATGGTCATTCATTCTATTCAGCTTATTTTATTAAATTTATAACGAAAGCACAAAGCAGAAAAATTGCATAAATCCTTTAATATCCAATTCACCTATACACTGATTAAATAATACTCTAATTCAATACATTAAACCAGCTATTCCTGAAAATGCATGTTGTTTTAGAAACGGTTTTAATGTTTTATTGAGATAATTACATTTTAAAGATAATTATGTTTTAAAAATATTAATTCTTAAAAATTGAATGCAAAGTTCTTTTAGATTAGGTTTGATGTTTCGATTCGTGAAAAATTCTATATTGATTTTTCGGTGTTCAATTGTGTTTAGTATTTTATATTCACAAAGAGTAAATTAATAATACTGTGAAGAAAAAAAGGTAAATGATAATTTAAATATTAAACATCTTATAATTGTCACTATAATAATATATTCTAAAATTGTTCACCTTTATTTAATAAAATATTCATTTACAAAATAATTACCCTCTTAAATTTGCATCATCAAAATTCAATTTGCTCAGCTTTTTAGTTTTTCATCTCCAGCGCATAGAAATCATGCATTAAGTTCAATGCTCATTTTTAGTCAAATTTAATGACCCCCTAGAGAGTTAAAGCGTCAAATGTTACCCCATTCATTCTGTTGGATATATTGATTAAAATTATTAGTAACTATATAAAGTTCATTAATCCTTATTTGTCTTATAAAAATGAATTGAGGTTTGATGGTACTAAATTAAGATGCTAAAATTTTTATAGACTATTTTTTGTTTAATAAAGATACATGATTTTAAAATATTTTGTTATAGTGCCAGTTGTAAATGGTCTGACTTTTAAATAATTATTTATCATGGCTTTACTCTTTACAGGATTATTAATTTACTCATTGAAACAATAAGCAAACATAAAATGCTAAAAGCAATAGGACATCGAATAACCAATAAAAGATTTTTAACGAACGAAAATATTGTATCTATTCTAAAATTACGATGCAGAAAATTACATTTAATTTTTCAAAGTCAGTCTTTTGAAGCCATAATTAACATTAAAAAGAAATGGTAAAAGGAAAACAACCTCGAAAATTTGATCAATATTTTAGTTTTTCCTTTTCAGCCCATAAATATCATATTATTTTTGGTATTAATTTCTAATTACTTTTAAGAGCACTAGAGAGTTCAAATATCAAATATTACTCAATTCATTCTGTCGATTGCAATTATATCTGCTTAAAAGTATTAGTAATTGTATGCTACCCTACATATTTCGTATCTAAATGAATTAGGATTTGATGGCACAAAATTAAGATGGTATAATTTTTAAAATTAGTTTTTGTTAAATGAAGGTTCATAATTTAAAAATATTCTGTTATAGGCCAGTTGTAGGTTGTTTAATGTTTAAATTATTATGGAACAAGGGTTTGCTCTTTAAAGAATTATTAATTTAACCATTGGAACAGTAAATTAACATAAAATATTAAGAGCAGTGGAACCTCTAATAATCAGTACCAATAAAATTTATTCTAAAAGCACGATGTAGAATTTTGCATTTAATTTTTCTAAGTCGGTCTTTTTAAATTAGAATTATCATTGAAATTAAATGGTCTCAGAAAGACAGTTTCGGAGATTCACTGAATACTTCAGTTTTACATTTTAAACACATAAATATATATAATTTTCGATATCGAAACTTCAGTCAAATTTAAGGAGCCCTAGAGAGTTAAAGTAGCAAATGTTGCTTCATCTTCTTGCTTACAGCCGACGACTTCACCATCGCTGATCGAGGTAGTATAGATAAAAAAAATTGTGGCTGATGGCTATCTTTAACCTAATCCACCCATATTGTAGACAAGTTCTCCAAACTGGCATCTACTTTCCGAACTGGTATCTTCTTCGAAGTGGCTTCGAAGTTATTTACCAGTGACCTTCTCGAAGACTTTTCCGAAGTGGTCACTGGATATCAATCTCTGGCCTTCTTCTTCATCTTCCTCTACATTTGTAGTCATATTTTAAGAAGAGTAGGTCAGAACTTACAGAAGACCTTCTCAAAATTATCTGTATGCCCCCATATGTGCGTTCATCAATGGTAAACACTCAAACATTTTTAAACTTTGAATTTTCGGTAAAAAACTGTCAACTTTCAATATCAGATCTTTCAGTATTTTAAGATTTTCTGGCACCATTAGTAAGATGCTCACGTCATTATCTTCAACTTTTAGACTCTTTCTTAGTTTTGAGACTTCAATACATGTGTTTAAATAATGGTAAAATATTATCCAATACATTCTGTCGAATACAGTTGATGATGATGATGTTCCCATGTTAACACTGAAAGAGATGCAGAAGCTTCTGAAGGTAACGACACCTGAACACACGAAGGTAGGAGGCTGACTTTTAGCTCAAATGAAGATGAAACACACACACATTCCCTTGCCCATCATTTTTTATGGAGGAGGGGACTCATTCACACATCTCACAGATAGAACACAAGGGAAGAACAACCCCTGTGTTCTATCTGGGCGTCAACCCGGGATGTCCAGTTTTAGTTAGTTTAGTTTAATTAACGTCCCATTCCAAAGCAACACGAGGGCTATTTTGGGATGGACCTCGTCATTTCGAACCACTGTCAGGTGACGAGGACGACACCTGAACAGGCACCCCCCTCTCCACACCACGTCACACCAGTGGGAGGACGTTTAGCTTGACAGATTTAACGTGCAAGAGACCCCCTCACAGATCTTCGGTGGAAACTTCGGTTCGAGTCTCGAACCTAAAACCCTTCGGTTCCGAAGCTGAGACCTTACCACCAGGCCATCGCGGCCCTCCGTAATGCCCAGATAGCTTGTAAGACGTGCTACCCTTAAGCCAGGACTCCAGTGCCGAATACAATTATGTCAAGCTTAATATTATTAGTAGCTGTATAACGTTCATTAATCCTTCACAGTCCTATCTAAATTAACTAGATTGTCCAAAATTTTAACATTATAAAGATTCGCTGTTTACTTTCACCAAAAGAGTCTTTCGTTTTGCTGTCACTTTACAGGCCATCCCTTCTCAGCAGTACATCTCCCCCAAGAATACTAGGGGAAAGAGACTGAATGCAAAACTCCGCATCTTGCTATCAGAAGGCAAGCAACCGAGAAGACAATCAGTGCGTCTGCAAGACATTCGTAAAAGACAAAATCTAATCAAAGGGAATGTCTTTTGAAAGCTAAGTGCCTCTGCTTTCTATCTCGGTGCACCCCTGCGCCCTTTTAGAACGGGAGTTAGTGATTCTATTTCGAAAAGAATTAATGCATCGAACTTTCAAACGCCTGGTCTAAAGCCATTGTTCAACACTCCCTTTCTACGCTAAATATCGGGAGTTGGAAAATTTCTCTTCGGGTAAAAGTTTATTTTGTTGTGAATCTCGAAGGAATTGATTTGCGGATGGGATGGTTGGTGAAGGCTCTGAAAGGGGTGTACTGTGAATCTACATTCTGTATTTTATTATTTTTATACTTATTTGTTTCTTTTTTAAAATAAGGCAGATTTTTTTGAAGAAAGTTATATTGAACATTCTGATATATAATGAATTTATCTTTCTCAAATATATATACATATAATAATATTTAAAAATCTAATTTAAAACTTAGTTAATTTCTTAATTTTTAGCTCAATTCAGCTCATGCTGACTTCATTTTAAAATATTCTCTTATTTCCTGATCCCATTCCAATTTTTCTATTTAATTAAAGCATCAAAAACTCTGTGAGAATGCTTTAGTCAGCGGTTCCTGCACTCTGAGTGTAGGGATAAAGTGTTGCTAACTAAAAAAAAATTAACAAATTCTTCTAAAAGGTCCCTATGATTCTTTTATTTGTGATTGGCACATGTTGGAAACCTCTATTATAATCTCACAACATATATTTTTATAGGAATAAAATTTGTAAGAGGTATTCTTCATTTCGTTTTGGGGAGTTCGTATTGTGCTCGTCGTTTCTGATTGTACATAAATCGTGCATCCTGGGATGAATATTAAACGAAGTGAAAAGTTAAAGAGATCTTTCTGTCTTCGAAACTGCTTTCTGCTTTCAAAAAATGGTGCTTACATACATATATATATATAGGTTTATGTTTAGCGCTAGAAATGAGCATTCATTTTACAATTCCAGTAAAAATGTTGCCCACAATTCATTGGCTTTTTGTATTTTTAGTATAGATGTATTCTGTTAATAAGAAATTCAATTAAATGAATTAAATAAAGGTGTTTTCTTGTTGCAAGCATATAAAAATAACCGATATAACTGCCTAACATCATTTGCACAGATTTTTATTAAGTCATAGGACAAATTAGGTGATGTATATAAAAAATATTTCTTCAATATTAATTAGGATCAGTAGATCTCATTTTTGTATTCATGATGAAGTCCCATCACCACTGAGGGCGTACCCAATGTTTTTCCTGTATAGTATTCCGTTTCCGAGAGATGGAGCGATTTAAAAAGCTCGATAAAATCAAACAACTTTCCCAAATAGAACATCTGTTCCAGTTTTATACGCGAATTTATACTGACGCTTTTCATGTTTAGTTAATAAGCCTAATCTGCGTTAATTGTTCCAGTATAATTTAAAATAGCGCTCTCCTTGTTGTGATAATATATAATTCAACTAAATTTATTGATTAAATTGATAAGGAAGAAAACAAAAGGCGAATAGGAGGTCGACAAACGCGGCTAATACTTGTTAAAGATACACATTTGGCAAATGAAAAAACTGTAATCCATTCTCGACATTCTAGCGTATACTCATTTAAATTCAATCGGTTTTCCAATAAACGCAGGAAAACAAATCAGAAAGCAGAAAATAATCACACTAATTAAATTTTCTTTCAGAACCTCACCAGATTTCCATTTTATTTTTCCAATAGAACTATTTGATCTATCGGATATAAATATACAGGCATATCTCAACACACAACAAAAACACAAAAACTTCCAAAACAGGAATGTTTCTCGTAAAAAACTATTGTTATTTTTGCTTACATATTCTTCAAATTGAAGGGTTTTGATACTGTTGCCCATGGTAACGGTACACAACCTCAAGCCAATTGCTACATGTTACTCTGTGGTTGTAATTTGTGTACGTATTGAAGCGATGGCTATTAAAATAAATGAGAATGCTGGTTTTTCTTATTGAAGCCACACAGAAAAGAACACTTTGGCTTTGTTTGCTTTCCCTTCTTATTCAATTCCTATTTGTTTGGAAATGGATATTAGCTGGCTGCTGCTGTTTTTCACAAGGAAAGAGAAGTTAATATTTATTGAGGCTGCAGTTGTTTTGGAATTGATAGAAATGTATTACGCTCACAATGGAATTGAAATATAGTTAATATTTTCCACAAATTATTCTTTTCGATTTGGTTCTGGTCGATTGATTGGTTTCGTTTCCGTTTCATGTTCGGATGATTAAAGATTCTTTGATTGTTGAAGAGAATAACTAAATGAATAAAATATGGTGTATGGATTGATTTCAACTACTACATTGTCCCCATCATATTTCAACCAATTTTGGTTAAAATCTTTAGATGGTAAATTTACTGTATTGTTTTTAAATTAAGTTTGAGACAAATTGAAATATAGTTAATATTTTCCACAAATTATTCTTTTCGATTTGTTTCGGATCGATTGATTGGTATGCTGTTTCCGTTTCAAGTTCGGATGATTAAAGATTCAAATTTCTTTGATTGTTGAAGAGAATAATTAATGAATAAAATATGGTGTATGGATTGGTTTCAACTACTACATTGTCCCTATTATATTTGAACCAATGTTGGTTAAAAGTTCTAGATGGTAAATTTCCTGTATTGTTTTTAAATTAATTTTGAGACAAATTGAAATGTAGTTAATATTTTCCACAAATTATTCTTTTCGATTTGTTTCGGGTCGATTGAATGGTTGATGTTTCCTTTTCATTTTCGGATGATTAAAGATTCAAATTTCTTTGATTGTTGAAGAGAATAACTAAATAGATAAAATATGGTGTATGGATTGGTTTCAACTACGACATTGTTCCCATGATATTTAAAGTGTTTTCGGCTAAAAGTTTTAGATGGTAAATTTCCTGTATTGTTTTTAAATTAATTTTGAAACAAACTTGATTATCGTGTGTATATTTTTATGGATTTTGATAAAAAAATAATGCCAGTTATTACTAGTTTTCTTTAACAATAAAAATAATTAACAACAGTTTATTAATCGATTCGAGGGACCAAACTATATTGGTATTCTAATCGTACTTAATTCATTATACAGGAAATAAAAGGAAAACTACTTGACTAAATATTATCAAATTTTGGAAAAGTTTAAAGGAGGTCATAAGAATTTCTTTTCTTCCAAACAAAAAAAAATTAAAAACCCCAGAAGAAAAGGACCTATATTTTATATTTTTAAGTAAAATAGCATATGAAGACATTGGTTTAAAATGCGTTTAATCGTTTCTGAAACGTGCTACTGAGCATATTCATTGCGTGTTATCTCAAAAGTACTGTTTATAGGGTTAATCTAAACAATCTGAGAAATCAAAAGGTATTGTACAGCAACATGTGCGTAGCATTCTTCCTGTAATACGATTTAACTTGCTTTCAGAAAATGATGGATGCCACATTGAGCATACTTTGTAGCACGTTTCAGAAATGATTAAAAACATTTTAAACAGAAGTCATCACGTCCTATTTCACTTAACAATATTGTTATTGCATGCAGCGCCAGTTTTTGCACTGGTGGTGAGTTTTGAACTATTTTTGGGGGGCAGGACGGAGAAGTAATTAACATGTCTTTCTCTAAACTATTCCCAAGTTTGATAACTTTTGGTCTAGTAGTTTCCATTTACGACTATTTCAAAGTCGTAAACGGAAACTACTAGACCTACGATTATATCAAAGTTCTTTACTTATTACCACCATATATTTAGGCACGTTCAAGAAGCAATGGTAGATTTCTAATATCTATAATAGTCTAGATAACCTTCTAGGCAAACCGCTAGATTGAAAAAGGTCTGCGAACAAATCAATTAAAAAACTGCTTTTAAAAATTTCTTGATACATATGATAAAAGCTAAAATTTCATTGAATGCTAGGATAACATTAACATTCAAATATTGATTTTTGATAAGGTTCACATATGTTACATAACAATTACTTTGTAATTAAATACCGAAATCTGTCACAGTATTTTTACATTACACACGAATGCCAGACTGTCTAGTTAAAAAATATAAATAAGAGCAAATAAATTTTTGCAAAATTAATTAATAAAAAAATGTTAAATCTTCAAAGAATATTCAGTTGAAAAGTTACGAAACGACACTGTGGGTTTAAATGAAAAGTTACACCATATAAACCACAGGTCCGGATACAATGATACCATTGATCAAATAGCCGAAGGACTCCGTGTTCCCATAATTCCTATGACCTTCCAATCTTTCACAGTGTCCTGGAATTTGCCTTCCGAATTGAAGCACTTCTTTTTCAGCTGCTTTTTTTCAAGGAGCCAAACACATGAAATTCTCAGGGCCACATGTACGGTCTGTTAGGTGGATGGTCAAATTGATACCGCTTGAACTTGGGAGGTCCGTAGAGACATGTGACCCTGGTTTAATTTAGTTTAGTTATATTAACGTCCCGTTTTTTTTAAAGCAACACGTCCCAAGGGCTATTTTGGGATGGACCTTGTAATTTTGATGTGACCCTGGAAACATGTGGAA
>JAPMOQ010010798.1:3041920-3058191 GCA_026543055.1 Argiope trifasciata | reverse complement strand
ACACACACACACACACACACACACACACACACACACACACACACACATACATACATACATACATATATATATATATAGTATAACTCAGCAAATTTCTTATACAAATTATAATAACTAATAACATTATTTTGTGGCAACAGAATATTCTCATGTGAATGAAACAATTGAAAAGTAGAATAACTAAATTTATAGAAGCGTTTTTTTTTTGTAATTATTGTATTTAAAAAATATTATAAAAATCTGAATTATATTTTTGATCAGACAATAGAATTTTACAGCAATGAAATATTTTTTATCAAATTTTATATAATTGGTAAATTTTTGGAAACCAATGACATTCAGATAGAATAACTATTGGATTTATACTGTTATTCAGTGAAATAGGTATATCATGAAATCAATGCCAAAATAATTAGAATTATTTCATGAAACACATAGCTCTATGAAACAACAGATTTAACTTTAGTGGAAACAGATATATTATACGATGGCAGATGTCTAGCATATGGCAAATAACATCAGTAGAATGTGACATATAGTTGTATCAAACTTATCGGGAATATGCCATAAATCATGGAATTTTATTCCAAATTATATATAAACTTTCTGAAACTGAGAAATATTACTTAAGTATCATGAGATACATGCAAGTTTCATCGAAATATTTTATATTGTTCAGACATAAATATAAGACATTTGAAATAGCTTACTAAATACATGTTTTATGTTTACCTCATTAAAATGAAATTGATATCGTGGATGCCATGAATTCTAATAATTATAAAAGCTGAATAATATCTAACTGGCCAATGATATTCAATAAGTCACGAAATTTTATCCTAAACAATATATTAATATATATTTTGTGTTTACTTTATAAAACTGAAAGTGTTGTTATGTCATGAATTCTAAAAATTATGAATGCTGAACAATATCCAACTTGTTATGAAATTTTTATCCTAAAGGATATATTAACTTTCATAAATTGAAAATAACTACATGTATATTACATTATGGATGAAGGTGAAATATTTATTAAATTCTTATTAGAAATAATTAATTAGCTTAAATCTTTAGAAATATTTTATAATGCCTATTTAGAAAGTATGAAATTCATTATTTCATATTTTTCATCCATTGTTTCATAAAATAATTAGATATTTCATTAAATAATCAAACATTTAATGAATTAAACAGAAATTGCTTGAAATAACTGAACGGTGCACTTTGATAATAACTTATACTTTATAATGAAATAAAAACAATAAAATTGAATGTCACATATAATTATGTCACCTTGTCATAAATATCTCATAATATACAGAATTTTCTTAGATTGTGGATGGTATTACCAAAAATACAATGAGTTTGTTGAAATAATTTACTATAACACAGGTAGAAATATATATCATCCAGAACTAACTACTGAATATATTTAGATAGATATTTCGAGTATGACGAATAATAAGAAGCTGAAATGTCATAAATAATTGTTCGAAATTTATCTTTTATATTATCAAATAATTTTAGAATAGAAAGTTTAAATTTAGATAGATATTACGAATATGAAGAATAAAAAGAATCTAGCATTTCGTAAATGTTTCAAATTTATCTTTTAGATTATCGAATAATTTTAGACTAGAGAGTTTAGATTTAGGTGAATATTACGAATAATAAGAATCTTGCATATCATAAATAATTGCTCCAATTTTCTTTTAGATTATCAAATAATTTCAGAAAGTAAAAATTTAGACATTACAAATAATAATAATCTCGCACATCATAAATAATGTGTTCCAGTTTTATCTTTTAGATTCGAATAATTTCAGAATAGAAAGTAAAAATTTAAACATTACGAATATATCGAATAATAAGAATCTCGCATGTCATAAATAATTGTTTCGAATTTATCAGATTACTGAATAATTTTAGACTAGAAAGTTTAACTTTAGATAGATATTACAAATATGATGAATAAAAAAAATCTAGCATTTTATAAATAATTATTCCAATTTTCTTTTAGATTATTAGATAATTTCAGACTAGAAAGTTAAAAATTTAGACATCACGAATATGACGAATAATAAGAATCTCGCATGTCATAAACAATTGTTCCAGTTTTATCTCTGCTGACTGAAAGCTTGAAAAATGAACTGAAATTATCTTTCTCAAAACAATTAGCGTTTTTTTCATTCCCGAAGAGTTTATTCAATAAACTTTGAAGATAACACAAAAGCAAACACTTCAAAAATAAAAAAAGATTCTTATTTAGAAAGAGATACTTAAAATCTTAAACTAGATAACCGTCCGAATATTTATAGCTTGTAATGATCCGAGCCCTAAATAATATCGTTTCTACCACTTCGTTGCATTATTTCAGAGAACGACATAGATAAGAGTTCCTCATGCTCGGTTTCGAATTATCTTAATGTAACTCGAGTGACGTTCCGATTCTTGCGATTAAAGATATTAAACACTTGGAACTCTTAGACAGGCTCTCTTATAAATCAGAGACGGTCTTCCTGACGTTTTTAATTTTACAATGAACTGCAATTACTGCCGCTGCTTTTGCAATTTTATTTTCCTCACAATTCACTCTAGATTTCCTCTGTTATTTATGGGATTGTCGAAAACAATCTAGTGATCACAGTTTTAAAGTAATTGCGAACTTTCTGCGCCATTTCCTACTCTTGTAATTTTGCTCTCCTTCTGCTTTTCTTCTTTATACTTTTTGTTCCTTATTTTCTTCTACTTATTCTTTTTCAGTGTTGGGTTTTTTGAAAAAAAATATTTTTTCCTTCTAATCTTTGAATCTGGAGATTACTTTCCAGAAACAGGGTCTGCAGTTGAATGTTGGCAGTGGAAGTAATTTTTATGGAACACAAACAATAAAAAAACAAACAAGAAAATGTAATTAAAATTGCTAGACGAGGAGTTTAGAGAGACTCGGGGAAAAAAATTTGTTGAAGTAAAACAGAGTTGTTAAGAAGAGTTTATAAATGTTTTTGTAATCATGAAATTATATATTTTAAACAACAAAACTTTTAGAATCTAAAAATCCTTTGTTATAAAAATAGTTTGGTTTTTTTTCTACAACTTAAACTGCTGTCGTTGGCATCATTAAAAAATTGAATTATCGAACGCCATTGTTTAAAGTAATTCTTTCTCTGAGATTATCAAGACCACAAAAGACTTAATTATAATGACTATACAGTTCTTTGAAGAAAGTTTTAATAATCTGGTCGCATTATTCATTCATTCAATCAATTATTTATTTATTTATTTTCATCTCAATAAAGATTATATTCTTGTCATATAAGACGAGCAAGTTAACTTTAGAAGCATTTAAGCTCTTTATGCAGATTGAATATTTTTGCGTTAATTATAAGATACGATAAAATGTCGAGTAAAAGTTTTTTGTTTAATTATAATTATTTGATTTAAATACATAGTGCTCCTAAAATAAAATGATTTAAGAGCAGATTGAAACCAATACCGTGCAAAGAGCACATTTTATAAATTTTCCTGATGCCAATGAAATCCATTTGCTTACTTAAAGAATTTGGAAAACCAAAGAAAATAATTCCTGGTTCCAGTCATCGGTCGAACTGGAACAATTTTTATACCATAGAAAATCAAGATAAATAAATTTTAGATTCACTATCAATACTCGCGTGCCATCTCTCTGCCATCATTTTTTTTAACAAAAGTTTTTTTCTTGTCATGTCAGACCATGATGTTGCTTTGGTTTGAGATTTTGAAGCTTTAAAATGCGAAGGCAAAAAATTGGTGATCTATCGCTTTCAGAGTTATTAGAAAATAATGCAGAAGATAGTTATATTTGATCGTTTATCGCCAACTAAAGTTACAACTGCTTTCCAAATTATTCAATCCCTGAATTCATACGAATTTTCTTTCCTAATTTAATTATTTTACTAACCAATTGTCTTTACTAATTTGACCATTTCATATCGGGTTGAAAGAACCATGAGACTTTATATATATATATATATATATAATCTGTATGGTTGTTTCAAACCGATATAAAATGGTCAATGACTTAAATTAGCAAAGACAATTCGCAAGAATGCAGAGATTAAATAATTTGGGAATCAGTTTTAACTTTAATTAGCAATAAATCACCGAATGTGAATATATCTATATCTATATGTAGAGAGAGAGACAGATAAAGAAGTCTGTGATTGTTTCAAACCGGCTTAAATTGGTTAATGACTTAATTTAATTAATAATGGCTTAAAAATAATAATGTTTTCCCATGATAACTTAATCATAGTAGATTTCATTCTTATTTGTCTTTTCCATAAAGTTAATTTATTAATATTATTTGCTTCATTTCATTATCAGCATTATCTGAAATTTTTGTATCTAAAAATAGAGACGCTTGGCAACTACAGAAACAAACTGCGAATCAATTCATCGGACTTTGAGATTCACTATTGAAAATTTATGATTGGGAGAAAAACTGGATTTCTTTTAGCCAAATTCTATTAAATTCTTTTGTTAGCTTTCATTTTCAATTCCAGACAACTCCACATTCCGATTCCTTGTACCAGATGACGACAATTGAATTTTTTTTACTTAACTTATTATTGTTAAAAGCACTCTCTTGAAAAGAGTTCTAACAATCCAGCTCTCATGAGTGGCTATAATTTTAAGCATTAACGGCAATTTTCTTTTTTTCTTCTTATTAGTTTTTCTTTCTTTTGGCTATACTGTCAAAGCAAAGACATTGAAAACTGCTCTTTTGTTCACAGTAAAAATTTTGCATTTAAAAGTTACAACAGCGTTTCTTACCCTCCCCCGTTTATTCGTAAAGCAAAAGAAAATTATTCGATACACGCGTGCCTGATTTGGACAGATTCCATATGGCTTTATACCAGACTAATTTTACATCTCAAAAATGCATCGGCGCGAAAAGAATACGGCTGGAATGCGAAAAAGAATTTATTTCTCCGGACGATTTTCCCGAAAGAAAATAATCACAAGAATAAGAATAGAAAAAGATCAAAACAGATTTAAAAATAAAAAAAAAGAATTCCGATAAATTGGCAGCACCCGAAACAAACGATTTCAATGAACAAAATGGCGTATTCCCGATGCATCATGGGACCGTTTCTCTTGAGCAGAACAAAAGGCTACTTTTCGAAAAATATATTAAAGATGGAGAGGGAGAATGAAAAAAATATATATATTAATTCTTCTTTTAAGAACGGTAAAATCTTTCTTCTAAAAACTGTTAATGATCCATAATATATTTTTCTTTGGAGAATTAAAAGAAAAAAAATAAACGTTTTTAAAGATAATAATAAGAGAAGAGTTTTTATTTTATTTTTGCCTTTTTGTATCTCGTCTGTTTCCGAGAACGTTTAAACAAAACAAATGAAAAAAATAAAATAAATCGAATAAATGATAACAATAATTTGAAAGTACCTTCCTCTGGGTCGCTCGCTGAGTGAAATTCATGTATAATTTTCCCAAAACTAAACGCTGTATCAAACGAATATTTAACGAGGGAATTATTTGTCAAAAGGAATCTCAGATGCTTTATCAAAAATAAAAGTTCTATGCAAAATGCATTTAAAAATATTTATTTCTTTTGTGTGCTGCATATCCTGAATATGCTAAGTGGCTACTTTTGGGAACGAATTGTTTGAACCGGTTCATTTAAATGCTTACATTTAATTTCTTTTATAAAATCGAATGATAAAAAATGAATTTATCTATCTCACACATAGTCTTCTTATTCAATAAATGGTATATCTTTTTTTTTCTTTTCTCTTTCTTTTCTTTTCTTTCTTTCTTTCTTTTTTTTTTTTTTTTGATATTCAGATTTAATTTCTTATTGTATTCAAGTGTCTCAAATTTATTATAATTTATACTGAAAAGGGAAAATTCTTTTTCTTACTTTCATTTGCCCATTTAAGAAACATTAAAAAAAGATAATTTTATAACGGTCAAAAATTTGAATTCAAAATTTTGACGAATTTTATTTTTTATAAAGTAAACGCATAAGAAGAAATTATTCCCACCAATTGTCAATTGCATTTTCATCACTTTGTTAACAACGCAACATTTTTTGATGAAGAATCGATGCAATAAAAGCATTTTGATTGAAATTAGATACATATTACATCAATATTTGTTTGTTACACTGCAAATTGCTATTATTGCTAATTTATTGCTAAAGACAATAAATCTCTATTAATACATTGTAAGTTTAGAATCAATACAAACTAAATTGAGCAAATATTATAATTGAATTTACAATAAGAAAAGAAATTAATTAATGTTCGAATACATCTTGCTAGGCGTTGAAACAAATCAACATCTCAATTTTAATTTCCAATATCTTACAAATTAATATTTTCCTAAAATTCACCGACAACCAACAACGACAAGATAAGCTTCCCAGTTTTAAACCTTGTCTGCTTAATACGTCTTGAAGCCTTTTATGAAAATGGAATATAAAATAAAAACAGTGACGAAACCAAAACTAATTAACAGGGATTTAGTTCGAATTAGCTGTTCTAATTCACCTAGAGCGGGCCCAAGTCCCCAAGTGCCAATAACAGGGAAAAGAAAACGTTCTAATACCCCTCAACATGCCAAATTAGACGTCTAAAAGAATATCTAGAGGAAGATTCTTTTCCGCTAAATCAGCGGAATTCACTAAACCTGACAAAACTGCTCGAAGGATTAAAGCCCAATAACTGTCATTCCTTGGAATGTTCTGGAATCTAAAAATATTCGCATTAAGGACCTTTTCTCGTGTGAAGTGAAATATTCAAACATTTGAGGGGAAGATTTGCTTAGAGTTGCTGAATTTCTATTAGCCTTTCGAGTGGTTTCTAGAAAGTTCTTTAATAAACTAGTTTCCGGATTGGAAAGCTTGGTGCATCATTAGAAATTGAAAATGGGAAAGGGGGGGGGAATCATTGAAGAAACTTTTCCGAAGTTTAGCTTAAAGGCGAAGTTCATTTTTTGAAAGCTTTCATATTCCGTATGCTTGAAGTGTTTAATTGGAAATGGGTAGGCACAAAAGAAAGTTAGAATTTGCGAAGTTTGAACATAAAAAATGCCAATTACTGTTTGAAATATTTTCAACAATTCAGCTCCTGAAAAAAATAACTATCTGTCAATAAAACTGATAGTAAAATAACCATTTTGAGAAAAAAAAAATGTTTTCACCCAAATCGTGACCACATAGCTGTTTTTCTAAACTATTAGATAGTTTTTTAAAATCTAGTTGGAAACGTCACAAAAATTAATTTTAAATGCCTGAATAAACAAATGTGCTGCTGAAAAATTTAAGAAATCTAATTTTTTTTGCATTTCTATTAATCGTGTAAAATAAAATATTTTGACTTGCTAATAATTTTAAATATATTAATATTTTAAACAAAAGTTCTGGTGAAAATTTTTTAAAACCTAACATTCTTTACAGTTTTATTGATCGTGTTAAATAAAATATTTTTATTCAATAATATTTTAAAAGAAAAAGTTCCATTCTTCCACAACTGAAACTGACCGAGTTATAAAGCTTTTCTAATTATCCCCAATTAATTAAGCTTCTAACCTTTGAATTGATTGATAGATCCTCTTCTATGCTGCCATTCAAAAGTTGAAATTCATCTAAAATATTATTCAATATGTTAACTAGTTTTATTAGCAGAAATGTGGAGCTTTTTAAAAATATTTCTAATTGGAAATATATTTTATTTATATAAATAAGGATAAAATATAAAAATTTAAAAATTGAATTTTTAAGAAACTAAAATAATGCTATAAAATTTTCAAAATTAGAGGATTAATATTAATTATAATTAAATTAATATTATTATTAATATTAATTAGATTAATATTAATTAAATTAGAGGAGAACTCTATACTGCCATTCAAAATTTAAATTAATCTAACATATTATTTCATATGTTAACTAGTTTTATTAGCAGAAAGGTGAAGCTTTTTAGAAATATTTTTATTTAGAAATATATTTTATTAATATAAATAAGAATAAAATATAAAAATTTAAAAATAGAGTTTTCAAGAAACTAAAATAATGCTATAAAATTTTCAAAATTAGCGGAAGCTTACTGTCAGCTTCGAGACAATTTCAAGATTTCATTATAAAATGTAAATTCATTAAAAAATAAACAAGTTTCTGTTAATTTCAAATAAACCCTCCTCCAAATTTCGTTTCACAATTAGTTTTATAGTATATGGGAGACTGAGCTTCTCTCGGATGAACAAAGGCTGCGGAGAATAAAAATGTTTTTTTATCTTTAAAGATTTCTTAAGCATTGTAGAGTGTAGAGGTTGACAGCAATTACAGATTATAAGTAAACTTTATGAATTCCTAGGTCTAACCAAAGAGACACATACTCAACATTGAGTTGGTACCCACATTAGGTAATATTACTAGTACGACAATTTGATTGGTTTGCACAATAATTGTATTGTCGCTATTGGATGTGAACCGAACATAAGATAATGTAATGTAGCACTACCTTTCTTAAATTTGAGATACCCGTATGTTATAGTCCTATAACAAAAGTGCAAGTGCCGCTAGAATTTATTTGGTGGCGCTATATGACATTGTTAGCACAAAAAGAAGTGGAAAAAAGCTCTAAAATTGTGCAAATAATTATATATTTTCAGAAAAGATACTTATAACTTAAAAAATATTAGATTATTTAAATTATAAACCCTACCCTTTACGTAACAGCTGTAACATTTCCGTTCAATTTTTCTTTTGAATTTAACTCGAAATTTGTCTACTCAATAATTTACTATAGATTTAGTGTATTAAATTCATATGCATGAGTCATATCAAATAATAAATTGATTTATTTTAAATAAATCAATTCTATATTCATGGATAAATAGATAGGAAAGCCAATATTCCAAACAAGTAAACTCGTCTCCAAAGGCAACTAGTATCATATACAAGTATTTCTCGCCATTTAGTGCGTTTTCCCTGTTGGTAGAATATGCTTATCTTTAATGGTATGGAAGTTATTAATACAGTAACGATTTAATGATGGTCGATATGCGGCTTACAAGTTGATTTTACTCATGTTTTTAAAACTATCTTTAGCTATACTAGCATCCGATAACATGATTATTGAATATCAATAATAAATACATTTTTTGTTCATACATCCATCTCTATCATTCATATTATATCATACCATCCCTATTTACTATTAGAAGATTGGTACTTTGTTTTAAAATTGTTTTGCTTTTTTTTTGTTTTGCAGTTATTACTAAACTTTTCTTTTTTTATTTATCTAGATCTATTATTTTCTTCAAATAATGAATTTTTACGTTTTTCTTGAAGTTCTCTTCATTCTGAATACCTAAATTATGTGACTGAAATAACAGTAATATACCATAATTAAAATTAGATTTTTTAAAAGCCCCTTGCCTTTTTTTAGCATGCTTATTTTCTTAATTTATTCTGATTACAAAGTGCATCTAGGAAACTGTTTTTATACCAAACAAAAATATACAAAAAAAAACCCGGCAGCCATCTTTTCATTTCAATGGAAGGAAAAAAAAAATCCTTAAAAATCATTTCGAATTCCGCACGATGACAATAATCAACAGTAACTAGTCAGCATCTTCATTACCATACATATTACCTGCCTCAATTCTGCAAAAAGAGGATGCAAAACACATCGGTGGAGGCTTTCCTGCCGTACCGATTCATGGATGGAAAAAAAACACCACAAGGGTTGAAAGGAATAAAAAAATTCCTTTTTATCCATCCACCCCAGTCAAGATACCTATCTAAATATATACTGCGAAGGGCTTTCAATTCTGCACATCGAGAAATGAGGAACGGGCTAGATATATCTAGACATGTATATTCTAGGCGTGAAATCGTATGCCGATTGGTGAAAGAGAGGAAATATCCTTTGGAACACCCCTTCTTCCACCCTGGCAAGACGCAATTCTTCCGCCCCACCCTTAGCCCCCCTACCCTCAGCGAATTCCAATTTCAAGCACTTCTTTCAGATTCCCCGTTTTTTCATTTCCGAATGTATACATAGGACGGGGTCTCCCTTTTCTCTCTTGTATACGCGCTCATATGCACTCAAGAAAGAGCCCTTATTCATGTGCGTAAAAAAACGTATCGTCAGGTGAGATAAATAAGGATTCGAATTGAAAGCAAGGAAGGAGTTTCCGCATCCAAGGCTTATAAAAAAATTCGAGAGAGAAAAAAATGAATGTTTAACATGGAGACGAGTATGTTAAAAAAAGGCTGGGCTATGATCAAAAGAAGGCAAATGCAGTATGGATATACAGAAAAAAAAAAGAATGTTTAGAATTTTTTTAAATGTTACTAGAGGATAACATTAATTGCTCTTTTATATTCATATAGGCAAATCAAAATTGAATATATTAGTTTCAGATAGTCTTAGATTTCAAGTTAATTTAAACAATACAAACTACTTGGGTACGATCATATAAAACCAGCAGAAGTGTTATCCTCAAAATTTTCTCTCATACGCTCTAATAAAGGTGTTACCCCAGAAAACGCCTCCAATGGAAATGATATAAGATATTTAAGAAATATTACCCTTTGACTTGAATTCAGCATTGTTTTCGGATCCTTGGTGCTATTTTGGTGATTAGATCATGGTTCAAATAGTTCAAATTAAATTTAGAATTTGGACATACTTTCTCTAACCCATAGAAAAAAAATAATGCAGAACTAAAAATTAGGCAAACAATTCTATAGAAAACTGGCGCGTTTAATATTACATTTTGAGTTATTTCTTTACATATTTCTGAAAATATCGATAGGTAGACCATCAAACCGTTTTTAAATTTGGCTTCGAATTTGATATGTACTTGCACTACAGATATTAAAAGGCGTATGCATACCAAATTTTATCCATATAGTTCTTTTAATTTTATCACTGACATCATAATTTAAAGCGAGACAGACATATTTTTTCTCAACGAAATTAGCTCAAAATCAGATAGAATATTACAAATTTAATGCAAAGATCTATACTAAAATTAATTCATCTAGATTAAAACGTTTTAGAATTATCTGTGTCACAGTCAGATGAGAGATGCATGATTTCCAAATACATTTTTTATAAACTTGGGGAAGAAGAATCTTTGTTTTCAGAAGCCCCGAATTACAACGCTGATAATTATGAAGAGAGTTAAAGATCAATTTACCCATACGATTATGCAAATGAGATTTATGCACCAAAGGGCATAGACATGGAAGGAATGTTGGTGGAAAATGCGATCGGCATGTGTTTCACCCAACTCTCATGAAACAGTAATTCCAAAAATTAGTACCCCTCATTTTGGAAAAGATTTAAAAGGAAAATTACATATCAAAATTAGTATAAGTGTTCATGTGAGATGGTCGGGATATGAGAATTGAATTTTTGGTCTTATTTGTTGAAGAAGAATAAGAGTTTCATAGAAAAATAAGATGAAGTGCTGAGGTACATACCATCGGATTTTCCTTAGGGTATTTTATTTTTGTCTTCTTTTAAATAAAATGCATAGTAAAAAATCTTTAACCAGTGATATACTCACGGTGGAGCTCAAAAAGGAACGGATTTAACTGCTGTATAAATATTAGCCAAAATGTGGGATACCATAATTTTACGATGTTTGTGTTTATTTTATGCGAATGATCTTAAAACTGAAAACGTTAAGTACAAAAAATTTACATAAACGTCTTTCAATATACACGTTCAAAATATGCAGGGTAATTTAAAAGGAATATAGCGATTACAGAGGGCATTAACTATTTAATGAATAAGAATTTGTAGATACGCATGCATGTGCACATACGCATGTATGTTCTCCCCAAATGCTTTGCATGCCCAAAACAATTAAGGAACTCAAAGTACGCCTTCGTAATGCACGTGCTTCGGTAACTGCAGACTTGTTTCAAAATGTAGGATGTGAAGTAGATTAGTGCATAGATATTGTCCGTGTGACCACAGTCACATTGAACATTTAAGTCTTATGTATACAAAATTTCAAACCTCCAATCTACATTATACGTTTATGATGATGATTTTGTGTCTATGTTTCCAAATAAAGGGGGTCAGTAGCCTCTGATGGTAAACACCCCTGAACACTCGAAGGCAGAAGTCTGACTTCTAACTTAAACGAAGGTGAAACACGGATACATTCGTTTGTATAGCCCCTTATTTACTGGGGGGGGGGCTCATTCACACATATCGTGGATAGAAAAGAGGAAGAACAACCATTGCCGAATCTGGACACCCAGATCATCGGAAAGACACGCTACCCCTATGCCAGGACGCCGGAATTATGCGTTGATCTTATCGATAAATTCCTCTTCATTAAATAGTTATAACTGTTTGTAATTGCTATATTCATTTTGAATTGTATTGTATAATATTTAATTATAAACAATCAAATGGCGATAATATCTCTGTGACAGAAATCCTGCATAAAGCTTAAGGATTCTTTACGTTTCTCGCCCCAAAAAACACACCCAAACTAAACCCTCCGAATCCTACAACAACTATTCAGAGACATAAAAGCAGAGATCAGCCGGAATCGATCCCCGAAGAGCGCCAGACCATTAATGCAACTGTAACTGGAAATGATAAACTCCGGAAGTATCTCTCCATTTAAAAAAATGGCTCAAAAGACCATATAAATAGTAAAATAAAGGGAATAAAACATCAGAACAATCTATTTTATTGCAACCCATCTCCATAGTAAAGCCATTTGTTCAAATTACATCTGACACCCTGAATTTGCTCGTCCATCTTTATCTAGCACTTTAATGGCCAGTCTTCCAAAACTTAACGGCCCCCTCGCAGTTCTCCTACCCACTGTATTTTACTCGCTCCCCTTTTTTTATTCGTCGGCATCAGACTCTACTGTTTATTTTAGAGGCCATTCTTTTGTTATTTTCGTCATCTAATCCCCAAGCGGCAATGGGCCGAAACCAAATAGCACTCTCTCTTTCTCTCGCTTCTGGTAGTGAAAAGTTGACGGTTACTTCTAAATTGATCTCAATCAGTAGGTGTTTCTGGTATGGAGGGCCACGGAATGAAAGTTTTAAGATTATTTTCCCGATATGAGTCATCGTGGCCAAATAAAAATTCTGGAAGCTTTCGTTCAAATTTCAAAACTTGATGATGTACTCATTTTTTCAATAGGTTAAATAATAATCATGGAAGTATAATGTTTTCAATATGCTAAATCATATTCATGAGAGCATATAGTTTTCAATATACTAAATAATAAAAATGGAAGCATATTCTTTTCAATATGCTGAATAAAAATCCTTGCGGAATGTTGTTTACAATATGGTAAATCATAATCATGGAAGTATGCTGTTTTCAATATGTTGAATCATAATCATGGGAGCATATTCTTTTCAGCATGCTGAATAAAAATCATGGAATACTATTGTGTTCGATATGCTAAATAATAATCATTCTTGGCGAGAGCATTCTTTTCGATAAACTGAATAAAAATCCCTGGAACATCTTGTTTTTAATATGCTAAATCATAAACATGGAAGCATATTGTTTTCAATATGCCAAATCAAAATTATTAAAGTATATTGTTTTCAATATGCTTAATTATGTTCCTGCAACCCTATTATTCTCAATATGCTAAATAGTAATTATGAAAGTATATTGTTTTCAAGATGATTAATTATTATAAAAAAAGCATATTGCTATCAATATGTTAAATAATAATGATGGAAGGATATAGTTTCCAATGTACTAAATCATAATCATGGAAGCACATTCTTTTATTATGATAAATCATAATCATGATAGAATTTTTTTTTTTCAATATGCTTTCAGTTTTATTGCTAAAGTTGTCTCGATGTTAGTTCTTTATTTTGATAATGAAACAATGAAAGTTATTTTAAATTTATCTGAATCAGTATTCTTGCATAGAAATTTCCACAATGGATGTTTGAAGACTCCTTCTTTTTACATTGCTATGCTAAATAATGTTTACATAAGCATATTGTTTTCAATATGCTATCAGTTTCAATGCTAAAGGGGTTTAAATATTAGTTCTTTATGCGGGTGGTGAAACATTGAGAATTATTCTAAATTTATCTCAATCAGTAGTTGCTTTTGCATACAAGCCTTAAGAATGGATGTATGAAGATTTCTTTCTATTCATTTTGCCATGCTAAATAATTTTCATGTTAACATATTATTTTCAATATGTTATCAATTTCAATGCTAAAGAGGCTGTATTGGTTTTAATTTTTAAAGCAAATATAACCCCTTTAGCATTGAACCAATATAACCCCTTATGCACCAATATTAAACCCTTTAATTGGTTTTAATTAAAGGGTTTAATATTAGTTTTAATTTCAGAAATGAGACATTGTGAGTTATTTCTAAATTCATTTTAATCAGTACTTATTTTTGCATAAGAAAGCTCAAGAAAATATGCATGAAAACTCCTTTCCGTATATTTTGCAATATATGGTAGGAAAATGAAAATGTGGTATACTTTTATTGAAACTTTATACATTCAAGATGTTTCAAATTTATAAAATACTAGCTGGTACACGGCGCGTTGCTGCCGCAGAAGAAACACTCTTGGAAATATCATTTGGAATTTGAAACATTTATCTTGTTTGAATAAGAATGATAGGAGAAATAATATTTATTTCCTTGTCGGCAATGAATACAATCATTGAAACTGAAGGACATATAAATGAGAAACATAAATAGTATTTATTCTATTATTATTATTCTGTTCTACCAACAAATATTCATTTTTATATATCTGATTTGTAAATTCTTTTAGAATTGTAATACTTGGTGTTCTTTCAGAATGGTAATGAAAGAAACTATTTATTATATCTCGTGATTCGTTTAATATTCGTCTAGAATTCTCAAGTTTAATGTTAAAAAAAATGTAATTAAAATATTTTCTTTTAAAATTTATTAAAAATAGGAAATATATTTATACCATAAAAACTTAATAGAAACGATAATTTTTTGAAAACTAAGATGGTGCAAAATTATTTGTACTATAATATTTTCTAAAGTTACTGCAAAAAACGCTGAAATTTAATTAAATGTTTAAATAGAATTTCAAATCTATATGATAGGTTCCCCTAAAATTTCTCACGCACTCAATAATTATTAACTCAGATACTGCCTTATATAGCATTTACATACAATATTTACGAAATATTAAAGTTCAGCTCTTCATCTATTACTGAATTACTATTTCTATTACTTTATCTATTACTAGCCACCTTTGGCGACCAGCTGGTTCGCCAAGGAAATGCATTCCAAAATTTTCAATTAAATCACTTATTCATTAGCCTTGAAGTAATTCCGGGCATTGATTGGCGTGAAATTAATATTTTCTTGAAGATGATGGACGGAAAGTTCTAAAAGAACACGTTTTCTTAATAATATTCTTTAATTTTATAAATCAGTCAGTTTTAACTATCGGTTATGCTTCCAAAATATTAAAAATGTTTTTTTGGTGATGTTGCCAAAATATTAAATATGTTTTTTTAAAGAAAGTGGAAAAATTATTGAATTAATGATACAGATATTGCAAACGATTATAGAAAACCATTAATTATATTATATTATTAATTATATTAACCATTAAATCGGCATTTCAATGCATATCCTGTCTAAATTTAATCAGGTTTACCATAAATAAAGAAGATTTGTTGAATAAATGATTTAGATATTTCAATCGATCATAAAAACCTTTGCTCTGCATTTATTTTTGTAGAAAATATAACATTTTATATTTCTTTTATTTTATCCAGTCACGTGTTAAAAGTTGCATTTCTTTAGATTTAATTTGCGATGATAGTTTTTTTCTATTCCAACTTCCGGCATTATTTTATTTGAACCAGTCACGTGCTAAAAACATGGTTAAAATATTTCTTTAAAAATTCGCTAAAAATAGAAACTTAAGATATACATTAAAAAACTGACACCATTAGAAAGCTATTTTTTTAATCTTTAAATTGATATAAAAATCATGTTTGTGCGATCATATTTTCGGAAGTTATAGTGGAAAAACGTCGAAATTTCGCTTAAATTTTAATGAATTCAAATTCTAACGAAAAAAGGGCTCCGAGGCGCACATTCCCGACCTCCAAGGTATACGTGTACCAAATTTGGTAGCTGTAGGTCAAACCGTCAGGCCTGTAGAGCGCCAACACACACACACACACACACACACACACACACACACACACACACACA
>JAPMOQ010010798.1:2999542-3041910 GCA_026543055.1 Argiope trifasciata | reverse complement strand
ACACACACACACACACACACACACACACACACACACACACACACACATATTGAGCTTTATTATAAGTATAGACTAGCTATTTATTGTCTTTACTCAATCTGTTGTGCCTTCTTGGCGATTTATTTTGACAATAATCCTTGGTTAAAAGATGTGGTAAATAGATCAGAAAATATTTTTATATATTAGATAATTTTACTATGCCTATAACCATCCCGTAAGTGCAAGTAATAAGCATTCAAAGTTTCGTCGCAATCGGATGAGCGGTACGGCAGCGCATAAGAGACATATAAGCAAACATTCATTTATATTTATATGATTTTTTAAAAATTACAATCTTTAATATAAAAGGTATCAATCTTAACATAGTATTTTAAGTCCTTAATCAAAAAAAGTGCAATAAAATTCACTTCGAAAGATTAAATTAAATTAAATATGATGTATTTTAAAAACGTAAAACCAGATATAGTACTCAATACTCAGTTTTCTAGTATATTACAGCAACAGTATCCGGTTCAAGCTTGTTGAGTAGTAAGAATCAAGAATGCAATTTTGACTTTTTTTTTCGTTCTTGGGAAAAGAGCGAGAAAATTTACATTGATTGGCAGCTTAAGATCACATATTACTTGAATCAAAATTCTCCTAGTAGAATTTTCCATTTAAATTGTTTACACATCCATGTATAGACAAATTCATAGAGAGATAAAATATCACCACTTTTTTCCAATAATTTTACATTTGTCAGCGGATTGTAATCAAATATTACCCTTTCTCTAATAGCGAAAATTTGACTATTTCTTAAAAATTCATATCAATTAATATTTTTTCTGATATAGAATATTAGAGGAACTAAGCCAGCGTCCTGGCATTGGTGTAGCGCATCTTCTCCATGATCTGTACGTCCCGGATTCGGGCATGGCTGTTCCATCTCTGTGTTCAATCTGTGAAGTGGTGAATGTGCCCCATGTTAAAAGTGGTTGGAAAGCGAATGTGACGCATGAAGTAGCTAAGTCGTACTCTTGGGGCTAGTTGGTCTGTTGAAAAAACAGTAGGCGCTCATTTTCGGTATAAATCACTGACAGATAACTGTCAACAGGCTTGTGAAGTACCCATAAGTAACAACAACAAAGGAAGTGAAATTTTTAAAAACTGTTCTTCGTATTTCAAGAATGCAGTTAGCCAAATGAAAATCATGCTGCTGTGGCTACAAAGCAAATACAGTTGATTCCGGTTAATCGGACCATATCGGGACGCCATCATTTTGGTCCTAATAACCGGCTGGTCCGATTACACGAGCATGCCCTATGCTACAAGACGGGACGGGCTATACGTAATATATTAAAATGTCATTATGACCTTTATTGTGCGGTACACGCGTATGGCAAACATACAAACAAGAACTACTGTTGCTTATGAACTTTATTCATTGAAAAATAAATTTACAAACAAATTCTTCGAAACGATCTACACGATACTCAGCATGAGAAGCAGAATAAAAAAATGTTCTTATCAAATTCAAGTCAACGTTTAAAGAACTTACTACCGAGCTTCCCGTTCTAAGAAACAAAGTGCTTGCTCACCTCCCACTATTTCTTTTCCCTTTCGGACTGCTGTACGCAGGCGACTTGTGGCTTTTTTTTCATCTTCCCTGCCACGTTCTTTGGTCCGTTTAAACGGAATTTTGGTTCAAATAAGCGAATAGTATTAGGCTTATGTACATAGGATTTGTTTCGGTTATTTGAGATTCGGTCCAAATAAGCGGCTGGCCCGATTATCCGGTGGTCCAATTAACTGGATTCGACTGTACATAAATCATATTTACAAATAAAAGTACATGATCTTTCCAGATAGAAATTAAAATTTTACAGCATACCTAATGTGTCTGCTAGCCAACTCCATCGTAATGATTCCAATCGTTGTCAATTTGCCCTGAATGGTATGAAAACATTTGTCAATTTTCAACGATTTATTTTGAAATTCGAAAATAAAAAACGAGTTTTTGAGAAATCTTGCATGGAATTTGTAAAATAATTTTCTGAAACGTTTTCAAAAATTGTGGAAAGTGGATTATTTCCAAATACTATGAATCATTTTTAAGTAGATAATTTTCAAATCAAACAATTTATCTCTTCACTGAATTAATGGATTTCATTCATTTTATGACATTTTATCAAAAAATTAATAGGAATATAGATATTTTTTATTTACAAAGAGATGTTTTGACAGTATACATATACTTTGAGAGCATAATCATATACAACCTTCAAATCTTGTAAGGCACATTTTTTGTTGTTGTGGAACAAAAACTTTCAATGAATTAGCAAAAATATAATTACACTTATAACAAAGATCCAATACAAATATGCTCTTTTGAAATTTCTAGCTTAAAAATTAATGTTTTGATCGTGGGCATATATCTAAATGATGCTGTGCCCTTTAAAGTTTAGAATACATAATTCTTTTCTATCGTATTATCACCTTATCTGAATTAACGAAACTTAATTCCTTTTACGGTTGCATGCAACACATTAATTAAAAATATGATTTGTCATTTCTGTATTGAAAAATAAATTTTTTATAAGATACATATTCTTTAATGACGTTTCTCCTCCAAATCTTAGAGGACGAAACATTTCACTGCCACATGAACGCGTTCATTGAATCCTGAACCTCTTCAGCCATCTCTCCCTTATTAAGTATTTGGTCCGCATCCATCCATCATGCAATAAGTACATTAATACGTTCCTCCGCAATCAACGACGTCAGCTATTCCCTATTCCCACCCCACCCCCGCTGATTAATGCAAGTCCAGACTCCAAAGGAAAGACCCCAAACCAAAGAGTAAACAAAGCTTAAGCAGTTAATTTATTCACTTCACTTCTCCACTCCATTAATCATCGTCTGCCGCAACAGGACTGGACTTCTTCTTAATACGACTGAGGGTCCTAATTGGCCCCGAACAGCCAATAGTAAGACGGGCTTTCTAATCGTATCGAAGCGCGAGGCTTAGTTAACCAGGGATTGCAGAATGTGCATTTTGGTAAGTTATATGCAGTTTTTCAGAATAATTTTCAGTGAGTATATGATTCGAATGAACTGAAGAATAAATGAAGAAAAGAAGTTCAGATAATCTAATGAATGAAGTTATGGAATTATTCAGCTTATCTAATTGTTCTAAATGTGATTTTTGGTAAAATTAAGCTAAATTTTTCAAAGATAATTTAGATCAAAGGAAACAAAATCACTACTTTTTCATCTTTTCCGGAAAAAGAAAAATACTATAAACTGGAGAAAATGCGACCTCAAAATTTAAATAACCAAGTCTTAGTCGCGTCTAATTGTGCCGCCCAATTAATTCACCTGTCAATAGTCGCGGCTAATTCTCACTTGCTTGATAAGCGTAATGGTGCGGTTTGAGTTATCTCCGTTCTAATGGTGAAATGTCTAGAATTCCCCTTTCGGAATGATGTTAGCCTCATGGCCCAATACTCAAAAACCAAAAGAACTACGGTATAACCAGAAGAGAGAAGGGTTCATTACGGCTAAATTTTTGATATATATTATATTTTGAATGAATTAGGCTGTGGATTAATTTACCAATTTTGTACGCTGAAAAAACAGTAATGGTACAGGTGAAGGAAATTTGTCGAGATTTTATATCTTGAACTGTTTCACCGTTGAATTACTATATATTATTATGAAATACCACCAATATATACGACTAATTCTCTTTTTCCAGGTGAGTGGGGCAATGGTGTGTTTTGAATTATCTCCATTCCGATGATGGAGCGTACTTGCTATGATTAAGATTATACCAGGGTCAGTGTTATCCATTAGGATTTAATTCCCGCCTATGTCATGACTGTGGTCATTCTCTGTATGCTTTCACTTGGGCATACATAATTTCTATGTAGATTAATCTAGAATTGTATGCCTAGTAACCCGCTATCATATTTTGCATAAAATCAGAAAATGTTTAGACTATATTTCAGTATATACATGTTAACATATTAATTTACCAGAGAGTATGACTCCTCAAAAACTTTTCAAATATTAACTATCAATGTATTTGATGTTATTAATTGCAATCAAGTCACGAACAATAATTACAAAACACTTTATTATAGAGCGATTTTTAGTGATTAATCCCCGGAATGACATTATAGTATATTCTGAAATCCCTGAAATGCAATATAAATTGAGATCTTCTCCCCCCCTCCCCACTGTATGAAGCTAAAATTTGCTAAGAACTGTAATTGCAGTCAAAGATTTAAATACTAAATTTCAATTATGACATTTTAAAAACATATCAAGTTATGTTTTTAAAATGTCATAATTACATGTTTGTGGAAATGCAGATTGATCTTTCGCCTATTGACAATATCTACTTTTTAAGTGTTAAATTTGTTTACCTAATTCATTCCTTTGTAACTTTATTTCGTATATATTGTGTTTATACAGCAAAATTAACCTCAGAAGTCCTTTGAATGGATTTCATTAAAAATTTTATGAAACCTAAAAATTTTCTGTAAAATCTATACTGCAAATTTCATCTATATAGATCAAAGTGTCTATCGTGTTAATATTAAGACAAGTATATTTCCAAAAAAATAAAATGTTTTTCGAACACATGGATATCTAAAACTTGAAGATTAATCAAATTCTTTATATCGAGTATTTTCCAATTATAATACGTTCGCATTTTATATGTCGTATGCGACAAATAAAAAATACGGCCAACTCAAGTAAATGATTTGATAATGATTTATAACGATTTTGGCCTCAAAATTCCCATGAGATTAATCAAAATTTATAAGTGCTATTTTGAATAAGCATACGGGAAAGCCCCCTTAACCCCCTCCCCCAAAAAATGTTTGTTGTAAATTAGTAATTAACTTGAGTTATTGGAGAAGACAGCAGTAACTATTTTAATAATAAATAAACACACTTTCCCATTATATGGGTGCAAAATGTCGCCAATGCTAGCCTGACGCCAGTCAAGTCGCCAAATGAAGCGAATGCCAAAACAAATGTTACCAATGTGAACAAAACGTAAACAAAGTCATCAAGTGAAAAACGGGAATTTGACGAACTTGAACGTTAAATTTGGCGTAATTATACATTTTTTGCGACTTTTGAATTTTCCAACCCACGATTATTTGGCGAATTTTTAGCGATTTTTTCGGGGAGCCTCTATAATGGAAAAGTACCTAATCAAGCAATGTGCATATGGAATAAGGAATTTTAAATGAAATTATGGAATCAAGAGAGGCTGTCACATAACTCATAGGTGCCGAAAAATTCGTAATACTCCATATGTTTTACAAGCATTTTACAATTTTATTGTTTTAAAAATTTTAGCAATTTAATTTTGAGAAACTAAATTGATAAGCAGATTTTATTAAATTAACATCAATTAAGGTATAAAAGTGCACAACATTATTTCATTCAAAACAGTGTCCGTTCTTCATGAAAACTAATTTTGGTAGTTTCTTTACCCTTTTGAAAGATGTTTTCTTTCATATCACTCTATCCTCACACAAAAACTCGTTTTACAGAAGAATTAATCATTGATGCATTCATAAAAATGAAAAAAAAAATACTTGCTCTATGCACAATTATCAATCAACTTTACTTACAATATAAAAATAACAAAAATTCATCACATTATAATGGTATTATTAAACGCAGGGACACGAAACAAAACAAGGTATGTAGGTTTTTAAGCTGATTTTTTAATTTTTTATGGGTGCAAATGCATTTAATTTTAATGTTAGTTTACTATCCCGAGTTCTCTCGGGTAAATGAAAAAATATATATAATATTATTCTTTGTGTAATAGTGTTTGAAACAAGGGACAACGGACATTCTGTACACAGGTATCTGATTTCCTTTTTTACTGGTTTACCTCTGGGATCTCTTTCACGGGAGTACAGTCCACACAGTCTCATTGGATTTAATTTTTTCATTAGCAGGAATCGCTATCTAAAAAAACATCGCTTTCGCTATTTTGCATCATCGCCATTAATTTACTTTTTTGAAGGCAACTATCATTCTTTATACATTACTAATCCACAAGCAGATGTATACTATACAATAGGGAAAACATGTGACCAGTAACGCCAAAAGAATCGCGAAACCAACAAAATTTAGCATGCTGCCAATCAAATCTAACTATTTCATTTCCTCCAGGTCAAGTAAAATCGTAATAAAACAAACCGTACTCCCAAATTCTGCTTCGCCCGAGTTTTCTCTTGATAATAATTTATTGCAATATATATGAAACCGAGATAACTCGGGATGATCACGTTAGCGACTAAAAAATGTTATGCTGTTACGAAATCTAATGAACAATTTAATTTATGTCAGAAATTTCAAAATTGGTAGTTAATCTCGTTACACTTTTCTCGCGTGCATTTCAAAAAATTCTGTTTTCTGAGGTAGACCGGCTATAAGTAAACTCAATATCTATTACACGAAGAGAGATAAATGCATAAAATTAATTTATAATAACATTTATAGAATAAAACACTCTCAAGTTTTGAACCAAAGGCAACAAGAGGTCGTTTATATGTCGATCTGCACTTTCAGAAAACATGTAAATTGGAAAATTCAAAAACTCAATGATTTAAATATACCTCATTCCGCATGGGATTTTGTGACTTCAAGTGCTGTTTTGCGTTAACTTTTTGCTTCAATCTATTGAGAGAAACGTGTCTAAAATGCATTTTCGATTTTTGGTTACTATTAAAGCATGCCAGGGAGTAATCTCCAATTAACTCGTCAAGAATAACACCACGGATTCAATAAAAATGCTAGATTATCACCAAGACAATATTTCGAAACTGCCTATGCCAAGAAGGGATTATCTGTCATGAAGATGATAACTCATCATCCCCCCCTCTGTGTTGATTTTTCCGGGCTTCGTTAAATGATGACTTCTTGCGACACAGTCAGTCGCCTAGAACTCATATCTTTGAGCAGGCAACCTGATGTTTAAAATCTTTCATTTCATTGATAGATTGATTTTATAATACAAATTTCTTTTCCAAATAATGGTCGTAAATGGCATTATGCAGCTTCTAAGTTGGACAAGAGTTGCAGAACAACACAAAATAGCTTCTCCGCTACAGACTTCGCCCTTTCGACTGTCGAGTCATATCAGACGCATGCTATTGCCTATGTGACTTCTGTCAAGGGTGAGACACAAACTTTAAGAGTACATCTACCTTACGATTCAGGGCCTCGGTGGCCTGGTGATAAGGTCTCGGCTTCGGAACCGGAGGGTTTCAGGTTCGAGACTCGATTCCACCGAAGATCCGTCGTGTGAGGGGGTCTCTTGCACGTTAAATCTGTCAGGCAAAAGTCCTCCCGCTGGTGTGGTGTGGTGTGGAGAGGGGGGTACCACTTCAGTTGTCGTCCTCGTCATCTGACCGTGGCTCAAAATTACGAGGTCCGTCCCAAAATAGCCCTCGTGTTGCTTTAAACGGGACGTTAATATAACTGAACTGAACTGAACTGTCATGAAGATATCTTGTCCACTTTACCAAGGAAAAGGAGCGTAATAGTTTCTGAGTTAAAGACCCCTAAGTAACCGAGGGCTGAAGTCTGACTTCCTGCTCAAATGGACATGAGACTCACACACTCACTTTCACAGCCCCATTTTACAAAATAAGGCTCTAGAACACAGGATAAAGAAAATCCAATTTCGATCACGGGTAAGACTTCCTATATTTAGGTTAGGATGTTGGCATTGTCTGACATGAAAAATTTATTAGGTTGTAAGTGAGAAACTTTTGGGGACACCATACCCACTGGATTCCATTAGTTATTGTATACTGTTAATATCTCTAAATTTACAAACAGGTATAATAATAATGAGTGACCGTTATTTACATATTAGTATTTTTGTTGGAGCCATCTTGAACATTTCTTGTTTAATCTTAATTGGAGAGATAGTACTTCTTTATTAGCATCTATAAATTTACAAAACAGATATAACAATAATTAGGTTAGGATATCGGTATTCTAGGGCATGAAAAATTTATTAGTTTGAAAACGAGAAAGTTTTGGAGAGACCATAACCACATTACCATTTTCATGTAAATATATAACTACTGAAATAATCACAAACCTTTCTCTTTTAATTTTAATTGGGGAAATATTACTTCTTTTTTGACTTCACATCGATTCATTTACAGAGCAGATATAATAATAATGAAAGGCGGTTACTTTCATATAAATATATAACTACTGAAATAGTCGCAGTGCTTTCTCTTTTAGTTTTAATTGGGGATATATTACTTCTTTATTAACTTTACATCAATAAATTTACAGAACAGATATAACAATAATGAGATAACGTTATTTGCATACAAATATATAACTACTGAAATAATCATAAGGTTTTCTTTTTTAATTTTAATTGGGTAAATATTACTTCTTTATTAACTTAACATTGCTCCGGGTATAGAATAAATCAGGAGCTATATAGCTTTTATAAATGTAGAAGATAATTAGTTAAATTTATGATTGGACTATAATTTTCAAAAGAATTAGTTATCAACTTTGAAATAAGATACAATGAATAATAGTTAAAAGATACCAATTAGAAATATCAGGCAGAGCAATGATTGAAATCCATACAATAATACTATCACCTTTCTAAATTATGCTTTCTTGAAAACATTCAAATTAATTAAATTATCTAGTCAAAATGATGTCTCTTCTTCATTTCCTTATCACTATATCCAATTAAGGCATGTATTGAAACAATTTACATTCAAAGAGCATCTTTAAATTTTGCAGACGTTACAAGCAACTTAATTTGGGACTTGTATACCGCTGTCTACAAACTCTATGCATTGAAAACTATAATTGGATCAGCGGAATTAAATAGTTGATATATAGTATCTCCCATATAAACGAAATACATATTATCTGGAATTTATATATGGTATAGACAGTATAAATATTGTTTATGGCATAGTTAAACATTTCTGCATCATACGAGCTTTGTTAGCTAAATTTTGTAGGAAACTTCCGAAGCATTAAATATATATTGATAATACGGGTTATTACACTCGCCGATATTTCATGTAAACCTGTCTGGGTTTTATTTGTTGCATTCGATTTTCGACTTGTTAGTATATTAAATGAGATTAGTATAAATTTCCATTCAAAATGTTAGTAAATTGTTGGAGTAATCGGATTATCTAGTTTTCGTAAAGTTATTACATCGCTTTGTAAATATTTAGAAAGCTTGCTTACATGGTTAGATCTTATATGAATTCTATGTGTGAAGTAGAATATTATATCAAACTCTAATTCAGGAAATTGAATTAGATTCCAGTGCATTGTAAGCCAATCCCGTAAGAATTCGGCTTTATTAACGCTTAGATTTATTAATCTTAGTATTATTAATTTAATTATACTGGGTGATTTTGAGTTTGGTGATACTTGCTTAAATTAAATTTCTTAAAAGATTTAAAGGCTAAACATCTTCAGTCCCCTAAAATTTTAAAAATAATTCCCATAATAATTTTTAACTAAAATTCGGTATTAAATGTATGTTCCAACTTAGTATGTGTAGTATGCATCGTTATAAATTATATTTCAACATTCAAGCATATGAATTATTAAATCAACTGTTATTTCAATAAGAATTCAAATTAATTAATTAAAATTGTGAGTATTAAAAATATGTTTATATGTAGTATATGTAATATTGACAGTTATAAATCACATGCAAGCATATGAATTGTTAAATCAACCATTCAGCAACCATTCATGTTCTTTTTCATAATTATATATATATTTTTCTTTTTCACTCCTACGTATAATTTTCATTTGCTCAAACGCATTTATTCTATAAAATACCACATCATCCAATAATAATCATGAACCAAAAAATACACCCAAGAAATATTTCCAGACATTACTCGGTATCAGAAAAATAATATTCTCCATAATAATCCATATTCTCTTTTATAATTATTAGAAATTTTATCTAATTCATATCTGCTTATAATTATCTTTTTATCAAAAGCATTCATTCCACAGCATACCACAACATCCAATAATAATCGTAAGATATAAAATATACTAAAGAAAAATGCAAACCATTACATATTCTTCTTGGTATCAGAGAAATACATATTTCCAACAACAATCTATTTTTTCTATTATAAATAATTATTAGAATTTTTATCTTTTAAATATATATGCATAATTATCTTTTTCTCAAACGCATTTATTCTACAGCATACCACATCATCTAATAATAATCGCAAGATATAAAATATACCCAAGAAAAATTTTCTACCATTATCTATTCTTTCCGGCATCAAAGAAGAAATATTTTCAACAACAATCCATTTTCTCTTTTATAATTATTCGAAATTTTGTCTTTTCAACATCTATGGGTAATTATCTTTTGCTCAAAAGCATTCATTCCAAGCACATCATGTCATCCAATAATAAGCGCAAGATATAAAATAGAGCCAAGAAAATTTTCCAACCATTATATATTCTTCTCAGTATCAGAAATAACATTTTCAACAACAATCCATTTTCTCTTTAATTATTATTCGGAATTTTGTCTTTTCAACCTCAATGAATAATTATCTTTTGCTCAAAAGCATTCATTTCACAGTATAACTCATCATCCAATAATAATCACAAGATATAAAATATACCCAAGAAAAATTTCCACCCATTACATATTCTTTTTGGCATCAGAAATCACATTTTCAACAACAATCCATTTTCTCTTTTATAATTATTCGAAATTTTATCTTTTCAAGATCTACGTATAATTATCCTTTGCTCAAAAGCTTTCATTCCACCCGTAACACATCATCCAATAATAATCACAAGATATAAAATATACCCAATAAAAATTTCCAACCATTACATATTCTTTTTGGCATCAGAAATCACATTTTCAACAAGAATCCATTTTCTCTTTTATAATTATTCGAAATTTTATCTTTTCAAGATCTACATATAATTATCTTTTGCTCAAAAGCGTTCATTCCACAGCATTCCATATCATTCAATAATAATCACGCGATATAAAATATACCCAAGAAAAATTTCCAACCATTATATATTCTTCCAGAAAAATCACATTTTCAGATTACATTTCCCTGAAAATCTGATAACTCAACCACTTTCTGTCCCATCAAAAATTCACTGGCCTCATCTCCTAATTCTAAATATTTCACAAACAAGTACTGTCGCAACGGGAAGAATTTTTCATACATAATACATCGCCAATCAAAGCATATAAACTCCCACGCCATCCAATACATCAAAAGACGGATAGGATCTGCTTCCCGGTAAGATTTTTGCATTGAAGGCCGCCTTCAACCCCAAATGGGCCTATTATTATTTAATGCCCTATCTACAATAACTTCTTCGCTCTGATGGTTATGATAGATCGCGTCATTTGTTCGCGACATGCTAAGAGGGATTTTCACTTAAATGATATTGGGGTCGTTATTCTGGAACTTTATGGTAGGATTAGCTTTATAAAAGAATAATTATAAGGCTGTGGAGTGTCGCGCCTTGAAAAAGTAGAGAGCTCAGTAGAGAAATTAATTTAGAATCCTTTCTCTTTTTATCCCTTGGATAAAATAGATTTGTATAATTCATCGTTTGTGTTCAGAAATGAAATTTTACAATTTGGAATTTTACTGTGTGTGTTTTTTACCTGAAAGGAAATGGTGGAAGTGATATGATGGGGATTGAGACAACATTTGAATTAAATTAAAGCTGCTGTTATTTATTTTCTATTAGCATATTTCTGTTTTAATAAATAGTGAAGAAGAATGTCTTTGTATTTCTGAGTAAATATTGATACTTTAGGTCATACCGAATCACCTAGAGCTACATAATACGGTACATATTGAAATTTGAATTAATAAAATTTCAAATTGAACTTTAAGGGTTTTTTGTGATAATTTTTGAAAATATGATTGCACAGAAATGGCTTTTATACAATTTTGAAATTCAAAAAATTATTCTTCCAATTATATCGATTCAAAACTCTTTAATTTTTTTCTTATTTTTTGACAATTTTTTAAAAGCATATTTACAACTACTGATAATGTATTATATTTTTCACTTGAAACCTATATAAAAAGAACTGTTCAATAAATATGTATATTGCGTAACGAATAAAAAATAAAATTACTATACTAGGAAATTTTGAAAGTAGATGAACCGCACATTTATATTTTACTAGCGCTGAGATGTAATAGAACTATTTTCCATTAAGAAAGATCAAATATTTCATAGAGAAATATTTGAACTTTCTTAATGGAACTAATAGAAACTAGTCTCATCATGTCATAGCGCTATTAAAACATAAATGTGCGGTTACATAAATAAATAGAAAATATGTACACACTTAAAATAAAAGGTTTCACTTTGTGGAAATTTGACAGAATCATGGACATGAAATCATGGCTGAAAAAATCTATTTGAAATTGAATATAATATATATATACCCGGCGAATCAACTAAATATCTAAAGTTACTAATTCGGAATAAAGTGGAATATTTTACAAAGCATGAAATATGATAAATTTTAGTGTTTGATACATTTATAAAGTCATATATCTATCACGCTAATTCAGTATCTTAACGAGTTTCAAAAATACATTCGATAATATTATTTTTTGAGTTCTTATCACTTACTGGAAGTGCTTCATTTTTAATTATGTCTTTTACTTCTTTATACATTCATCAGGTATAATGTCATTTGAAGGAAAAAAGATTTTCTTTACACTCAAAAAAATATTCTTTTAAGATAGGATTGATGGAAAAACATTGAAAGACGTTTTTTTTTTTTTCAATTCTCTGTACTTTGAAAAATATGATACACAGTTAATTAAACATCATTTATAACTATCAAAGCATTTGTGTAAGTTTTAAAATATTCTACTCCAATCAACTTTCATATATTCTTGCCAATAACTTAACTTTTCTTTTTAGATATTGAAGCACATTGCATACACAACAGACCTTTATATTCTCATTTCACAAATATATAACATTTGATAACGAATAAGAGTCATTAAATAACTTTTTAAAAACAATAAAACAAATTCAATTAGAACTAGCAGTGATTTTCAAAAAGATTAAAGATAAATAAAGGATACAATCCACAGAAAGAAATTTGATACCACTGAAAAAGTAAATTTCGAATTTTAAAACGGTACTAAAACATTTCTTGGAATATAATTTTCGCTCCAATTATTTCAAACAAATATCAAAATTACGATTAATTCCTAATTACTTGAATATTTAAATAAGCTTGTTTTTTAAAATGTTGACAATATTCTTTCTTTTGATCTAATGAATAAGTGGGCAAGATTTGATCGGTCTTATAGAAAATGTGGAACATACCTACAAAGATAAACTCGATACTTTGATTTAAATTAAGATTAAACTCATGAGTACATATTGTTAAAGATATACGTACTCACTTGAATCTTCGAAAATCCTTCAAAATATCGAATATTTTTTATTTCTTCAAAGTGTTTTCTGATTTTTTTAGCTTTCATACGATGCCAAGATGTTGTCAATATTCAGAATACTTCTCGAGTTGTGAGGATTTTTCTTGAGGCCCTTTCACCAAAAATTCTGGTTTCGTTTTTTAAACTCATTTTATGAAGATTATTTTTGTACTACGTTGCTTCATTCAAACGATTATACCTCAACAAGAAATTAACGCAATACAATTATTTATATATCAAATAATCGGTATAAAACAGTGAATATTTTGCGCATCAATGAAAGTTATATTTGTAGAAATAAATTTTAAAAGCTATTTAAAAGTCAAAATTATCGAAAAAATCTCGCTTTTTCTATAAATCGGTAATGAAAAAATTGCTAAAATAATAACTATATATTTTTATAACTTGACATATATTTTTATAACAGACAACACGAAAACTAATATTAGGCATCATTTCCGACTAGAATTGTGTGTCTGTCCTAATTAGAATTTAGGATATCAAGTTTCAAAAATATGCTAATTATCTAATTAAATATTAATTAATTTTTAATACAATAGTGTTTTTTCTCACTGAAATGAGTTTAAACATATATTAATGACATACTGCGAAAAAAAATTGGATTTTTAAAGTTAATTTTTTAAAAAAAATCTTCTGGTGTGTACGTACACCTTAACCTTTTAGTCGCCTAAGACAGATAGTAATAAGTAATTCCTATATTAAAGAGAGTAACAAGTGAGAAATCAGTTATCTAAACATTTGTATGCCCTCAATGAGCATGAAGAAAATAAGAAAATTCTCGCCAGAGGTTTTTCTCCTGCTTCAATCGATTTACTCTAAACCCAAACTGCATATTTCATAAGCCCTTCGACCAGGAAAAAAAATTAACAAAAGGGCTCGACGCCGCGAAATCTTGGCGTAACGATTGGCGAGCAAAGAGCTGCAATATCCACTTTATGGCTCTTTCCTAAATCAGATAAGCAGGCTCCGATAATTGGAAATAAGACGATGAAAATCTCCACCGAAAACAGGACTATTCTTCCGATCACGATTTTGAAAACTATTCTCCAAAACTTTTGACATTATCCGCGGAATTTAGAAGGGCCCCTTCCCGCCCTTCTGGCCATAAAAATGACAACCGCACTCCTTGTAGCCTGATTTATAGAATTAGGATTGTCAGCCACGGTATAAAGTACTGCTATTCGCCGTGACCTAGGGGATGTCGCAGACGAGAAATATTTTCCGACATCAGGCGATTTTGGCTTGACCCGGGTACTGGGAGGGGTGGAGGTGGACCCCAGACTCATCATATATATGTTATTGTTTTTTTATTTATTGTATTTTTTCCACCAGGGGGCCTGCATCTGTCGAAAATACCCTATTAGATCCCATCGGAAGTTATTGTTTTCCATCCTATCCCGACAGATATAGAGCTTGGAATTCTAAAAATAAAAAAGGAAGATAAACGATGGTTAATGGGGATGGGAATGGAAGTGACGATAAATTTCTATTTTTAGGAAAAGTTCGATTTTTTTCCGTTTTGGAACTTTTTATTTTTATTCTTCCGCCCTGTGGTGACAGGTCTTAAAAATGAAAAGGGAGTGAGAAATTTTCATTCGAAATATTTGTATTTGATGCAGATGGAAAAGAATTTAATTCAAGTTTTTTTAGAATTTGAGGATTCATTGGCAGAGCATAAAATACCCCATTGTTATGGAAGCATCTAAATCCGTTCTGTAAGTGTATGGCAAAAAAGTTCCTAAGAATAAGGAAGACATAAAAACGTTTCATTATACCCAAAACATGAAGCCCACTTTAAAATCGCACAGAGAAATAGCTGTACAAAAGCAGCAAATCGGTTATAATCTACTTTAATAGTACAAAGTAGCCACAGAAATTTGTTGAAGATTAAATCCAAAGAAACGTTTCGCTTAACTACTCTATTGAGCTCAACTCAAATATTCTTTCGACTGTTCTACATATTGACTATATTTCCCTACTCATCTTTCCATAATTTCCGTAATAGGGCATCGAATTTTTATGCCTCATTCCGAAACTAGAGTCCTATTAAGGTATTGCCATGAATTTCGATTATGCTTGGTCCTTCACAAATGCCCGTAGAGTCTAGGATAATTGACTCACTATCCATTCATTCGTTTGAGCTAATTATGAAGCTATTTTTCTTTCCAGAAAAGTTTATTGAGCAAGGAAGCAATATCACAAATTCGTAACAATATCATTTCATATATTGGCTTCATTATTATTATACATCGAACAAAATTCACATGTAATATCGAACGAATTCGAGAAAAATTTGTATATATAAATTCAAAATGATATTAGCTCTAAAAAGATGTATTTTCTAACATGTAAGTATATACAAGAGGGTTGTAATTAAAGTGCAAGTGCTTGAAGGTCTGCAAAAGGAGAACAACTTGGAATGTGTCAAAGAAATTTGGTATATGATGTATAAACAACATGGGAAAATGGATTATACAATTTAAAAAATTATATCAGCTTTTTTCCATAGGTGGCGCTTTTTAATGATAATTTTTATACATTGTAATTGTAACGTTTTTCTTTGTTAAAATATGAAATGCATAGTGTATTACAATATTTTTTCAATATTGGATCATAAAAGTCCTTTCAAAAGCTGTAGACACGTGGCATTGGGATTAACAATAGTCCCTAATATTTCATACCGAATTTCTAGGACATGTCTAGTAATGATGCTTTTTAAAGCAACAACAGAGTTAGTTCTGTGATTGTAGATGCGATCTTTTAAATATCCCCATAACCAGAAATCACAAGGATTCAAATCAGGTGAAAGAAGTTGTAAGGTATTTTGGAAACATCTGCTAATTACACGATCCTCAATAAAAGAAGGCTGAAGCAGTTGTGTAACACAATGAGCAATGTGATTTGGTATTCCATCTTGTGTGAATATTATTGAATTGAGACTGTTTCTGTTTTGCAAAGAAGGGATCACATTACTTTCTAAAATGTGATTGTGCCTGATACTGTGCAGCGAACAAGCCATTTTGGTGTAAAATTTTAGAAAAAAAAATGGACTTATAATAAAGTCATCAGCCATACCTCACCAAACTGTAACAAACGTTGAATGCAAGGATATCACTAAAACACATTGGATGAACCTCATATCTTACTGTTATGAGTGTTGACTTGTCCAGATAAAGTAAAATGCACTTCATCAATCCTCAAAATCTTTCGAATCTATAATTCCTCTTCACTCATTTTGGCTAGACTGAAATTGAAAAAATGAATTCTTTGTTGTGGATCACCTGGTTACAAGTTTTGCAATATTTTAATTTTTTAAATTTAATAAAATCTTTTGAATCCATAATTCTTCTTCACCCGTTTTGGTAAAACTGAAGTTGGTAAAATCAATTCTTTGTTGTGGATTGTCTGGTTGCAAGTATTGCTAAATTTTAATATTATACGGATAGTGTCTTAACATCTAACACAAGATATTGCATAATTACTGATTGACATGTCTTCTTCCTCTAGTTCCAGGGAATGTTCCGAGTTTTCCCGTAGCTTCAAGTTTATTAATCATTTTCTTTACGCCATTCACATATACCAATTTTTTTTCTTAAATCTTTAAAGCGATATTCTTTCAAACAGCAATTGCTCTTCTTTTCTAACAATTTACCCACAGAGCATGTGAGTAAAATGACAAAGTGATGGCTGTAGAATATGCCTTTGACAAAGTGATGGATATTGTTTAACAATACATGACTTTTATCATCATAAGGATCTTAAAATTGAAGTGGTATGCATTTTGACATAGTACAGAGCAAAACCAATATTTTAATAATCTACATCGCTGAGCCAATTTTTTATTGTATAATTCGCTTCCCCTTGTTGCAAATATAACACATATAAGATATCTTCAATATACTCCAAGTAGTTTTTCTTTTAGAGTCTTTCTAACACTTGCATTTTAAGTTTAATCACCATGTATTTTAAAAACTACTTTCCAACCAATTATTTTTAAACTAACCACAAATCTTTCATTCAAAGATATTTTCGTTCCCATCTGTTATAACATTGTTTTCACTTTGAACGTTTCCGTTTTCTTTTATTCTATTTCACCATAGCAGCGCCCTCTATATTTACTTACTAATTTGTGTACTGTTATGGAACACTATTAATTTCTTAGAACAGAAAATAATCTTGCAGAATTTTTGCAATTTTATATCACATATTATTTAAGAAGTAATCAGAAATATATGTAAATATTCTATATGCTGATGTATACACAATAGAGATTTTCTATCCGAATATTTTTGTCTGCTACAACAAAATATAAAATTCAATACATGATTGAAATATAATTTCTTCCTCTATTGTGAAATATTCTATCTTGTTTTTTTCTAGATGTCTGTAAACTAATGGCATATATTCCAAGTCTGATATGCAAAGGAAAAAACTTCTTTCCATTGACTAGTATTATTTTCAAAAAGTTTTTAAAAACATATGCTGAAAAAAGCTGAAAAATGTCTTATTTGTAAATCCATTTGATAATAAAAATTGAGAACATTGCTACAAAATTATTCTGATTCTATTGCTAAAAAATCTGATTTAATGTAGAATGGCGTTATTTTTTTATAAGACGACAAACTTCTTATAATAAGATCCATATAAAAATTAGAATTGTGAGCGTTACAACAGAATGATGGTAATTTCATGGCAAAATACCGACTTTAATGTAGGAGGATTGATTATACATTTACGAGATAACAAACTTCTTATGAGCACATTCATTTAAGAATTGGAATTACAAATGCTGCTACAAAGTGATTCTAATTTTATAGCCAAAAAATCGTCTTTAATATAGGATTGCATATTATACTTCTATAAGCTAATAAACTTCTTATGTGCAGATCTATTAAAATAATGAGAAGTTTGAACACTGCTATAAAATGATTCTAATGTAATGGGGAATAAATAAATTAACGCAGAATGACATATTATACATCTATAAACCGACAAAATTTTATGTACAAATCCATCTAAAAATTTGAATTGTGAATAGTTCTACAAAGTAATTCGAATTTATTATGAGCAAATCTATTTAAAAATTAGAATTGTGAACATTGCTACAAAGTTATTCGGATTTCATGGCAAGAAATTCGGCTTTAATGTATGATTTCATATACATCTATGAACTGGCATATAGCTTATATGCGAATGCATTTAAAAATTAGAATTGCGAGCCTTGTTACAAAATAATTCTAATTTCATGGCAAATAATAAATTATATTACTATTTTATTATTCCTGTATAAATTGAATGTTCCATCTATATTCTGTGGGATTTATAGTGATATTCATCGACTAACTTTCATCATAGATCATTGTAGTAATCTTCCAACATTTTCATAATAGTTCACGACAAAGCTTATTGTGGTTAAATCAATAAAAGCCATATCAATGAAAACAAACGCTATAATAATCTGCAAAATGCATGACCACGAGAGCTTTCATTTCTTTCAAACGAACCGTTTATCCTCATTAGCAACGAAATCACTTTTCATCAAAACTCAGTGTATCGAGACGCTAAATACCCATTCGCATACGCACAACCCCACCCTTTTCCTTCTAAAAGGGGGATTGACGCACTGCATTGCGGGATAGATATGTCCCAGGAGGCAACTAAAAGAATACCAGGAAATGTGGAAAGAAATTAAGTTGATAGCCGAACGCATGGCTTCATGTCAACATACCGCCACAGTGACGATTATCCGTAGCAGTGTTCGTGGCTTTCGTATGGGCACGGGTATGGGAAGGTGTGGGAGAGGGAATCTCGAATATTATAGACACATTTATCACTGTCAGATGGACCTTCGTGTGCTCCGCCCAGTTATAGAGCTGAATTCACTCCTTTTTTTTCTAATTTTTTCCTCCTGCGTAACTTTCAGAACGAATATAACCTTGTGCAAAAGTTCTGTTAGAAATTCTCCCTATTTTTTTTTCTTTCTTTTTCTTATTTCGGTTACTTTTTACTGTTACTTTCCATCACAATTCCTGTTACTTCTGGTTAAGTATCTTTCTTTGCAGAAGGCCGATAATATGAGTTTTAAAAGTTTTCACTGTTGCCAACAAAATGAGGAGGGAAAAGTTTTGTTTCGGGAAAAAGGGGACGAAGCAGAAATTTTAGCGGGAGGGTGGATCGAGATGGTAGGAGGGGTGGCGGTGTTCTTTTTGGTGGAAGATGTTCCGTCAAATAGTGTTTGTTTTAGTGAAGGGAGGAAAAGTTCCGGGCATCCTGTCGCTGTTGGAAGTGTAATAAATCATGTTCAATCGAAAAAAATTTTTTTTGGTTACTTCTTCCATCCAAATGTTTCCAAGTAATCAAGTTTTGTAGCGACGTTAACTTTTAAAATCAAGGGCTGCCCACTGAAATTACCGCTTTCGATATTTTTTTCTATTTTTTGGTTGGTTTCCTAATTTCCAGAGAACACGGTCCCATAAATCAAAATGACTGCTGTTGACTGAGTAGCTCGGCTATTAACTAGTTAGATCTTTTAAGAGCTGAAATGGCCATGGATGATTCTCAAACTTTTAAGCAGTTCTTCTTCGGATCTTTTTTCTTGGATTAAATACGTTGAAGTTAGATCGGGTGAGAAGTTTTGGTCTTTATAAGGCCTGGTAATAAATCTTTTAATCAGTTATCATATTTTGACAGATAATTCTAGACTACAGATGTGGTTTGTTTTGAACTTGGGAAGAAAAATTTTGAAAATTGTTATAGAAGTGATAAATGGTTCTAATTATTCATCAATTCTATATTATAACAATGGCGAAAGTTCTTTCATTTTAAGACCTTCTTTTAACTTATACAACTCGAGAGGGGTACTTTGAAAAGAAGATGAGATGCTGTATGGTGATTGGATCTCGACAGTTTTTAGGGTACACAAATAGATAGAAGATTTGGCTCATTCTATTAATGACGGGACATACTTCCTTCGAGAAAGGTTGTACCATGACCGGTGTTGTCCCTTAGGACACAACCTCAGTTTTCGCCAGTGTTGCTGTTGCTGTTCTTAACCCATGTGCCTTCTGAAGGGTTGGAGAATCAGTGATATGGCTTACTTGGGAAATATTTAAAATAATCGTGTGATGAAAATTTTCTATAAGCACGGAATGCTCTAAAAATATTTATCATAATTTGAGGTACTTTTCCATTATCCGGGCGCAAATGACGCCAATGTGAACAAAATACAAGCCATGTCGCCAAAATTTTTAAGATATGGTTGTAAGATAATGGTTGTTTTTAAGATATGTCTACATTATTTAGTGATTTCTCGCTGCACCAGATTAACGGAAAAGTACCTAATTTAATTTTTAAAAATTTTTCTTGGCAACATGGAAGAAAAAAGCAGATTCCTTTACATCTAAGTTACTACATGGCAGTAAAAATTGCTAATGTTTGAAACAGCCAAATTTAGGGCTTGAAAATCCCTTTTCAGCCCTTATATTTGAGTTATCAAATTTTGCAATCAGCAAAAAACTTTAAATTAAAAAGTTGTTAGTCTTAATCAGGCTCTAATTTGGCTGATTTTTTTATTTCATTACTTTCACCTTAAGAAAAATATAGCGAAAGGAGAATTTCAATCCCATCACTATTTCCACACTCTTTGAGCTAGAAGGGCCGTTTACAAACTCATCAGAAGTTTTTGCATTTCTAACAACATATTCCAAACCAGTCAAAAACCAAATAAAATTACATGCTATATTATTCACAAGGTAACAAACATATAGAAGTTTTGGAATCCACAATCGTTGAAGAAATTGTTCCAGTCTCGTCATGAGAGCCATTGCAACAGATAATTTTCCTGTAGAAATCTACATAAAAGGCATACATATTTACATACCTTTTCAAGAGTACAAGTTTCAACACCAAGATGTAATTTATTGCTGGGATAAAAAGTAACATTAGCTATAATTATTCTTAAAGGAAGAAAGGAAATTTCATTTTGTAGGCTACTTTATAGCACATTATAATCATAACAATAATTACTATTACAGTTTTGTAGTGTTTTTATCAACTTCCTTTTTTCTTAACATAATTGTTTGAAAAAACTTTTTTGAAAACTACCTAAATACGATAAATTGAGTCAGTTGATGCATTTTGAAACCAAATAAGACGGTTCGTGTAAATTTTGTTATATCTTGGTATATCCAGCGATTCAACATGTTATTTGTCTCAAAATACAATTGTATCTCGTCAGGGAAAAAGTATTCTGAAATATTCATTTGCATAACAGAACTAACCCAACGTTTAGAAAGTGTATTTTAAAGTTAAAATTAACATCTTCACAATAAATACAAACAAAGTAAAAAGGAGGATTATAAAATATCTACTTACTGCACACAGTTCCTTTTTCTTCAATTTTTCTTGATATCATAGACAGCTAAGAATATAATATCATGAGTATTTCTTAAGCTGTTATTATTTAACAAATTATAAGGAATTGAGCTCCTACGCGCTAAATAAAGTTTCATTCCACAAGAATATTGCCCCAAAGTACAAAATATCCCTCTGTTATATTGTTCTGTTATAAATCCCTTTGTTAAATTGTTATGTTATATATCCTTTTGTTATATTGCTACGTTACATATTCTTTGGTTATATTGCTACGTTACATATTCTTTGGTTATATTGCTGTGTCATCTATCCCCTCTAATATATTGCTCTGTTATTTTTTCCTCTGTTATATTGTTCTGTTATATATCCTACTGGTATATTGTTCTGTTGTAAATACATCTTTTATATATTTTATGTATATTCGCTGCCATTTGGGAAACTTTTGAAATTACCTTTGACATTGGAGTTTAAAGCCACAAATAGCATTTTATAAATAGATTTAAATATGATTTTTAATAGAATAGAACTATTTGATAGTATTTACATAATATCACAAAATACTCTTTAAAAACAACAATATATTTTTCGACTTTTCAAACAGTTCAATATTAACAGTCGTAATCACTTTTGACTGCCGTTTCTTCGTTATTCACGCCTTCTCATATTATCAAATATCTCTTGCTTCTTCATCTTAAGAAATATATCCTAGAAATAGAACATACCATGACCGTCCCAGGCAGCTTACGTCATCACTGCCTAGTGACTATCTTAAAAATTCACTTGCCGGCGTCCTGGCATAGAGGTAGCGTGTCTTCCCGGTGATCTAGGCGTCCTGGGTTCGAGACCCGGTTCGAGCATGGTTTTTATTCTGTGTTCCATCTGTGAGAAGTGTGAATGTTTCCCTTGTAAAAAGGGGTTGTGCAAGCGAATGTTAATGAAGTAGCTAAGACTTGACCCTAGTTGGCGCTAATGAAAAAACAAACGCTAATTTAGTCTTAATACGCAGACAGCTTTCTATCAGCCGGCTTGTAAAAGCCTTATCACACGGCGAAATATCGTCAGCAGTTTTCCATCTCTACCTTCAAGAACCGGTCAAGCAAGTCTTTCATCATCCTCAACTTTTTTTTAATCAGCTTGAAAATGAACTATCTTAAACTTAGTGACGAAAATATTGTCTGTAAACAAAATTCAACCAATCATGTGAAACTTTGAAGTGACGTCACTTTCGTTATTGTTTGCAGACGAAAAGTGCGTGCGATATTTTGCCGTATGATTAGGCTTTAAAGTGCCATAAGTTACAACAACAAGTTTTCGATTGATAGCATTTATATATATCTGAATTATGTAATTTTGTATTTCGACTGATGAATAAAAACAAGTAATATAAAAAATTAAATTAAATTCCTACTTAAGTCAACAAGAAAAAATTATATATATATATATATATATATGGAGAATGTTAACTAAAAGTTGGAATTGAATAATAAAGACATAAAAAATGAAAAGCGAATTCTTCTGTTATATCAGATCAGTGATTTCCAAAAACTTTCTAACAATCAATGAACAGATTTTTAAACTTATATTTATAGCCTTTATTCCAGACGTTTGCTTTGTATTGATTAGTTCAAAATATCTCTTCACCCTTTCAGGGATGACGTATGTCTGGGAACTGTAACCATCTTCGACAAGTGACCGCTTGCGTGACCAGCTATAAACAGGGTCATAAACAAAGTAACAGTGTGTGACTTTTTGCTTCTATAATTCACCTACAGACGCGGGTGTGCCCGTTTCGATCGTTCCGTTCACTGAACGGCTATTGATCTACTATCAGTTCTATGAACGTAGAGTTAAACATAGTTTGTCTCCTACCCTGTTACCATGGTGACGAAGACGCTTCATTACTATTGCTGATTATGAGAGATGACGTGGAACAGTGATGGAGATGAAAAAGATAAATGGAACGTGGAAATATCATGTGATCATATATTTATGGAATTGCTTTAAATTATGGTTTAAACACTTTTTTTTTGTTCATAAATGTTTAAAGTTTATGTTTCAATATACTTTAAATCTATATACATAAATTATATGTATATATATATAAGTATATTTTTCATTGTTATGTATAATATATGATTTTTTTTTCTTGGAACAATTTGGTTTGCTTATTTACAATTGGCCTTCTATGGAATAATTGCCTGGTACTTCATTCAATAATTTACTGTATACATCCTCCAGAGATTTGCAAAGTTGCGGATAAGAATTAATATTTTACAACTATAGAAGTTATATAATTTTAGAATTATTATATCATCGGAGAACATGATATTGTTTTTGTTTGGGATATTTGATGCTTAAAATGCACTGAAAGGAAATAAAGGACATGGGTTGTAAGAAATTATTACATTTAAGAAACAGAAGGAAGAGAACGGGAATAAACGTGAAACAGCAAGAAGTTTATTATAATTTTTAATATAATAAACAAGAATATTAATTATAATTTTCAATTTCTCTAGATAGCAATAAATGTTTTGGAGCTAGAACGATTTTAAGATGAAACCAAGCCATTGCTTTCTAAAAATTGTTGACTGGCCCAGAGCTATGATTTTGAAACTCAAAAGATTTTGAGATAAAAATAAAATCATTTTTTAAAATCTCGCATGTGTAATCTAATAGTTACGAATCTAATAGTTGCATGCGTAATTTAATAGTCATGGATCTAATAGTCGCATGTGTATTATAATAGTTGGTTTAAACTGCTTTAAAAATAATGTTTCCATTCGATTACTTTAAATTTTCGGCAGCGGATGCTAATTTTATCTTTTTTAAATTATGTCCCAAACATTTTTCTTTTAATATGGGTTGCATTGCGTTGATTAGATAAAATTTTAAATTTCTCCAACGATTAATTTTGTTGAATTTAATCTATTAAACCCGTATTGTTTTAATAGCTCAACAATTAGTTATCCGTTAGCCGGTCCAGCGATAAGGCGACAAATAATGCAGAATTCTGCCAAATTTGGCACCATGTCCTCTTTTTGTTTTGTTTTGTCATTCGCTTCGCCGGACGACTTGGCTCGCATTTAGGTTCACATTGGCGATATTTACCCCCGGATAACAGAAAAGTACCGCTTTACGCATGTTTTGATTATTATAAGAATACACTTTTATAATGAAGTCAAAATTTAAGACACGATGATACCGTTTGCATCTATCAAAGTAATCTATCTTCAATTGCATTTTCTTCTTTTCAGTCTATTTAACTTCACATTCCGATGTTTTTATGAGCTTAACAGGTAATAAATAGAACATATCTTCCTTAAGTGTCAAGTGCAAAAGAAAATCATTGAATTAAATATTTAACAAAACTGCGAAGACGTTTTACATTTCATTGCATCGTTAATAGACTGAAATTTGGCGGAATTCTACATTATTTGGCGATTTCTCACTGAGTCCGGTTAACTGAAAAGTATCCCAAAAAATTTCAAGAATCAGGATAAAAGTCGCATGGCAATATTTTTTCCAATTTTAAAATGATTCAAAAATTATTTTATAGAATAATAGCTTCCGAAATCAACGCTGACAAGTACAATATGTGTGGCATTGACAAGAATATTTGTGATTAAATGTTATGGCTATTTTTAGTTGAACTAATTTTTAAGATCAAAAACAAAATTATTTTTAATAAATTAATTTTTTATTAAAATTTTTTTAAAGATTGTAGCAAAACGTTAATTTTTATGTTTTCAAAGTAGATTTGTGACTAAATGTTGCAGCTCTATACCAAATGGGCACTACTATAAAACATCAATATACACACATGAACATTATGTTTTATTATTAGTAAATATAGCGATATAAAAAAATGTTAAATGTTACGATTTGAATTTAATCGACTACAATCTATTGAATATTTATTAATTAATCATATCACTATTTAAAGACGCCTATAAAGCTTACTATAATAGCTGCTGTTATTGAGATTTATGGCATTTTACAAGCCCACTGACAGTTTACTGCTAGTGATTTAAATCGAGTGAGTTCATCTTGTTTCTTCAGTACTTCGAAGAGGATATTTAGCGATTTCGTGCCTCACATTCGCTTGCACAATCCTTTTGTATGAAAATCAGAATTCGAACTCGGAATGTCCAGATCACGGGATAGATGCATTACCCCTATACTAGGACGTCGGCACTACATTAACTTTATTCTTAGTTCTATATTTCCCCAATATAAAATATTTATTCATCATTACCTAAAAAGTGCTGAAATCATGAGAGAGAGTGGTTAGGATTTCCTTCGAATTTCGAGTTACATTTTATCTTTCTATTCCGATATCTATAATTGTATATTATTCGACTGTTACAATACGAAAACTGTGTTGTTCAGTGACATTAAATAATGTGCAGTTCATCAGCAAGTATCTGACGCGAGACATGAGTAATCACCGGAAGCAGATCCCAGCGCCCCCTGTAACTTCCGGTTTATGTGCTTATTTGCACTGCTTTTCTAATCGCTGTCACGTGATTTATGGATGATTTAAGAAGCGAATTTGAGGGAAAAAGAAAGAAAGTTGCTGGGGATGTTCCGCTTTATTTCCTTTTTTTTTCAAACCACTTTAATGGTCGTCACATATTTTTCAGCTTGTTTAATGACGCAGTAACTGCATAAAAAAACTCTTGTTTTTAACTTAAAGATTACACCAACATTCAGTTAGAGGAAGAATATATTTTTTTCTTTGGAAGTTACAAAAGGAGTTGCACTTCCTTAAAGAACGTTAATGTGTCTTGTACATTATCGAATGGAAATTTTTTTCTTGAATGTCTCTGAAAGAGTTTTTGTTTAGTGGTAAATATGAGTTGATTTCTTAACTTTCGGTCACCTAAAGAATAATAAGCTTAGATTAAATAGTTTGTTTTTAAGTATTAGTTTTAAAGAATCAAAAATATTTTACTTCATTTCATCCAAATGATAGTTGGTATTAGTCTATTTATTTATTTACAGGGTGAAAAAGCCAATTAGTATTACGCAAATTTAAACAATTGTAATCAAATGGCAATCGATTTCAAATCCACATGGAAAAAATAATTTTAATTGAATTTTTTTAATGAATTGAACATTAATTTGCTTGGTAATTATTGTAATTGCAGATCTATTTTTTAAAAAAAATTTCAATTAGTAAAAAAATAAATATGTTTGCTTAATTAATTGGTTAGCTTAGTTTTACGTAAACATACATACATATGTAAGAAAAAGCATTTTATTGTCAATTAAAACAATTTCTTATAAATGTATAAAGTGGTAAATTAAAATTCCACTTTGAATCGGTGATCAAATGAAAACTACTGGATCAAATGTTAACAATCTTGTTAATAGCTTTAAGACGGTCATGGTAATTTCTTTAACGAAAAAAAAAGTTTATAAACTCTCCATCAAGGAAGAATGCTGCTATATGCAATATTTTAAAACAAAATATAACATGAAGACATTGCTTTAATATACGTTTGTTCATTTCTGAATTCTGTTACAAAGCATATTCAATGTGGCATCCATCATTTTCCGAAAGCAAAATAAATCGCATTACTGCATTCACAACAACAGCTCTCAGCATATCCCTTGGCATATTCCTCATACTGAATGATTCCTTTTCAAAGCAAGCCTTTCAACGCTACCACCTTTATAATAACATTTAACAAGAAAAGTACGACCTTACATGGTTATTGATTCGTAGCAATAAAGATTCTAACAAATAGGCTTTATTTTATCCGGTATACCAAATGACGTGCAAAGCGCATTTGCATAAATCAGCTGCTTCTTCCACTGGTAAGCCAATTACAAGACATTGCTGTATTACAAAATCCTACAAATAATTCTGTAGCAGAAATGATTAAAAACCTCTTAAAACAACGCCTTCATGTGTTATTTTGTTTAATAATACTATACAAGAGCTATTTCCCCCCTAATGGTGAGTTCTAGAATATTTTTTATTGGTGGAAAAGAAATTTCTATGATCATCTTTAAAATATTACCGTTTGATAATATTTGATCCAGTATTTCTCCTATTATGACGGTTTCAAAGTGGAACTTTAACTATAACCACAATGTATTTAGCATTAACTTTGCTATATATTATTTTTCATTTCACAATTTTAGTTTTCATATTCTTTTTGTAATACTCAAAGAGAATAGTTATAACTCAAGAAGTTCAATTTGGATTTGATTCTTAATTGCACAAGGTCTACAAATAGAATATAACTATTACATGAGAAATTTCTTTTATCAAATTAGTTGCATTTGTGAGTTGACATATTCAAATATTGAAAGACAAACAGTCATGATTTCAAAAAATATACTTATCAGGTTTCATTTATCGAATTAATTAGTTGCATTTGGGAGTTAAGATATTTAAATATTGAAAGACAGGTAATCATGATTTCAAAAATGTACTTATTAAATATCAATCACCTAATTAGTTACTTGCATTTGTGAGATATTTAAATATTGGAAGACAAAAAAATCATGATTTCAAAAATGCACTTTTCAAATTTTATCTATATAATTAGTTACATTTGTGAATTAACACATACACAATTTCAAATATTGAAAGCAGTCATTACTTCAAAATTGTTATTATGAAATTTCATTTATATAGTTAGTTAATTGCATTTGTGAGTTAATATGTCTAAATTCTGAAAAACAAACAGTCATGATTTCAAAAATGCACTTATGAAATTTCATTTATCTAATTACTCTATTGCATTTATGTGTTCATATTCAAATATTGAAAGACTGACATTCGTGATTACAAAAATGGGCATTTCTGATTTTATCTATCTAATTAGTTAATCGTATTTTCGAGTTAATATATTCAAATATTGAAAGACAAGCAGCCCTAATTTAAAAAATATATTTTCTTTTAGAATTCAGTTAGGCCTAAGATATGGAGATTTATCTAAATTTCAATATCTAGGAGGATTTGTGTGAGGATAATAATAATTTATCTTCATTCTCTGTAAATAAAATTGATAACTATAAATGCATTTAAAATCCATTTAATTGTTATTGAAAATTATACAGGAATCTGAAAACCAATAATAATCTGTATCTATCTCCCAATGGAGAACAAAGATTCAATACCGGTCCCGAAATCCTTCAATGTCAAATCGTGCCTAGCGTAAGGAGTAAGTATTGTCACTTTTTTTTTACTTCTCGTTCCCCTTATTTTCTGGAACTCCATTTTTATTCAGAAGAGAAGAGGTAAGGACAAAAAAAAAGAAAAAGAAAGAAAGGAGCAAAGCAAAATAAACTTGTCCTTTGCCCTCCAGCAGCATAGTTAGGAAGCAGGCTTTGAAATGGCGACTGTACGTGACAAACCGGAGTGCGAAGACTTCAGCCGCGGGCAGACGATTTTTCTTTTTCCGGAGAACTTCTTTTCAGCAATTTCGAAACGTTGTTCTTCATTGGTTCTGAAAAACTCTCGCAATTTAAATCGAGAAAAGAGTTGCGGGGATTTTAGTTTTAGACTTTTATTTTTTCGTCCTTTTTTTATCCTTTTTGAGATCTGATACGCATATTTTCTGAAATGTCTCTCCATGTAAATGGCCGGTCAATGAGGAATTTTTTTTTCTGGTTCTCTCAAAAAAGAATCAGAACGTTGAACTTTTATTTAAAAGTAATAGCCGTTTTGTTTCGCCTCTTGTTTTAATGAAAATGGAAATAAAATTCTTTTTATGGTATGTGATTCTCTGTAGCAAACATTTTTTTTAAACAAGACAATTGCTGTCATATCTACAAAAGAAAAACAGACGTTTATCAGGAAATTATGGCTAGTACTTTGACATTTGCACTAATTGATATTACTTATATTTCTCAACCAATTTATCAGAATTCACCCAACGTTTTGGCTAAAGACGGGAAGTGCCAAAAGAAGGAAAACATTGGAAACTGTCGATGACTATATTAACCTGTTCCCTTACAAATTTTTTTGTAAAAAATTGCAAAAAATCATTACAGCTTTTTAAAATTTGATTATTAAACAGAAGAGAACGAAACAAAACAAAATATGTAGGTTTTAAGTTGAATTTTTAATTTGTAATGAGTGTAAAAGCATTTACTTTTAATATTAGTTACCAATCCCGACTTATCTTGGACGAATGGAAAAAAAGGTTAAATATCAGTCTTTGAATCGCACTGACAAATTCTGCTTCGCCCGAGTTTTCACGGGATAATAATTAACTGCAATATATAAAAACTAGAGATAATCAGGAAAGCGGTTAAAGAGTGTTGAACTTTGACAAAGCAAAAGAAGTAAGAAGAGAATGAATAGGAAACCCAAGTGATAAGTATTACTAAAGAATGCGATCGTGATATGTCTAGTTAACTGAATAATTTCTGCAATTATTTCTTTGAAACGTGGTTAGCAACTTTCCACAACCTAATAAATATATATATGCATTTACCACCTGTATAAGAGGCTAAATCAAAAAGTAAAAGGTTTAAGTCCATTGTTCGGTTTTTGTTAGTATCCTCCGCTGAATTAATGCAGAAAGGTAACATTTCAATAAAATATGTTACTTTTATTCCCGCATTAGTTGCTGTTGTTGCTGTTTCCATAGCATTATACAAGCCCGCCGACCGATAGTCAGCGATTTAAGCCGAAATGGTCATCCCTTGTTTTTCAATAGCGCCAACTATGCCAAGAGTACGACTTAGCTACTTCATGCTTCACATTCACTAGCACAACCTCTTTTTACAAGGAGGCACATTCACACTACTGACAAATAGAACACAGAATAACAACCATGCATGGACAGTGACTGGAAACCGGGAAGCCCAGATCACGGAGAAGATGCTCTACTCTTATGCCAGGACGCCGGCCCTGCTTCCGTTAAATATGGTAACTGAATTGTCGATCTGCATCAAGGAGGAAATGGGTATTGTTTCACCTTTTGTTGGGGAAAAGTGTTAAACCTGCAGAAATTATTCGTCGAATGAACGTATAGTCAGATAGAAACGACGTGGAAAACTGCGAAAAGGTGTAATCCTGCAGAAAAATAACGCTCCGCACATTCTGCCTAACATATGACCTTTACAATTAAGGAGTTGACATTCGAAATGCTAGAATACCCAGCATACAGTTCAAACCTGGTTCCAGGTCATTTTAATATGTTTGGGCCATTGAAGAAAGCGCAAAGGGGCAATAGATTTGCAAAGGATGAAGAATTTATTGATGAGTATAAAACTGGTTACAGATACAATCGAAAAAGTTTTATGATTGCGTTGATGTTCAAGTTGGTTACATGGAAAAATAATATATGTTTCAATACAAAAATTTTTCTATTACAAAAATAAATGCACCTTTCTAAAGCTATTAGCTGCCATGAAATAATTTTTAAGAATTTTAAAGTTACAGTAGGATTTTTAATGAAATAATTGAAAAAAGGAATTAATTGCAAAATTATCCTCTTGAAGTTCCTTAATTTCACAGTAGTTTTCTTTTATGTTCAAGAATAATGTTCAGGATTTCATTTATTGAAATTTATTAAATATATCTTTCGTTTAATGCTCTCTAGTTTCAAGAAATGTCTTTATCGATTAATACTAATCCTAAGAGATTCACTGATTGATTCAATAATTAGGAAAAAATGCAATTTATCCAAAAAGAAATAACAAAAATTCTGTAATTTCATAAAATGTGTCCAAAAATGAATGTCTTTGCGGCATTCGCTTTCATACTTGACATTTCCCGACATTCGAACAGCAATAGATATCATCAGTCAAAAATAAATTCAAAAAAAAAATTATAAAGGCAAGCAAATCCTCTGAAAATTCTACTAAAATTTAAAAAAGTAACTTCATTAAGTATTATTATTAAGTCTTAATTTTTATCAATTAATACATCTCCAAAAGACTTGCTCAGATTGTTACAATTTACAGAAAATACTGTTTATGCAAAGACAAAGGGCAAAAAATGTGTAATTTCACAAAATGTGTCCAAAAATTCATGTCTTTGCGGCATTTATTCCATACTTGAAATTTCCCCAGATGAGAATAACAATAAGCAACATCAATCAGAACTGCATTTCAAGAACGATAAGAAATGAAAGACAAATGCTCGAAAATTTGTACGAAATTTAAGAATGTAACTTCATTATGTATTATTATTTATTTTATTTTTTATAAATTAATACTTCTGCAAAGACATGCAAAGATTTATACAATAATTAAATAAAAATGCCATTTATGCAAAGATAACAAAAGTTGTGTGATTTCACAAAATTTTTCAAAAAAGGCATTCCTTTGTGGCGTTTGCTGCCATACTTGAAATTCCCCGACATCGGAACAACAATAAGCAACTTCAATCAGAACTACATTCAAAGAAAAATTTAAAAAAAGGAAAGCAAATCCTCGGAAAATTCTACTAAATTTAGGAAGGTAACTTAATTAAGTATTATTATTAAGTCTTCACTTTTATTAATCAATACATCTCCAAATACATGCGCAGATTAATACATTAATTAACAGAAAATGCAATTTATTCAAAGATAAATAACAGAAATTGTGTAATTTCACAAAATGTGTCCAAAAATGCATGCCTTTGTGGCATTTGCTTTCGTATTGCAAATTTTCCCGACATCAGAACAACAATAAGCATCATCAATAAGAGTTACATCCGAAGAACGATGAGAAAGGAAAAGACAAATCTTCGAAAAGTTGTACGAAATTTAAGAAGGTAACTTCATTAAGTAACAACTTGAGCTTTTAAGAGCATTATCGAGAAATAATTGGCGAGCAAAGTACGTTTCCCAACGAAATAAGGATTTAGAAGGATTATTAGTTCTAGAAAATGATTGTGCCGATTGCTTCTCATGCTTTCAGGCTTCGAGAAATCTTTTAAATACGACCGATTACTTTTCCAAAGCATTCCTTCTCTTCTTTGATGTCAATCGGAGTAAAAATCAACCCCTTTTCGAACAGAACGATAGCATTTTATTATTCATCAAAGGCCCATCCTTCCGAAAAGTTTCCCCCTCATCGAAAATTGAGTTTTCATTATCGAATCCAGAAGATCACAAGCCCTCTGCAATCCATTCACATCAGAAATCCATATGCATGCCATTCCTCTGTGAGAGCAAAATAAGGACATTAAGTTCGCAACCAAGCCAATGGCCGTCGCTCAATAATTACGTTAATTGCGCTAGTTTGATAAAGCACTTAAAATTAATATTCAAAAGCATAGTCTTTCGGCCATCCTAAAGGATTAATTAGGACCTAATTACTGAGAAATCTTCGGATGAGACCTCTTATTTATTTTCTGTTTCACCATTAGCAAATGGCTCGTTGTCGTTATTACTACATTGTTTCCTTATCATTTTTGCTTGTTATATTTTCGGGGTTTGAGTTATGTATTCATTTTTCGGTAAATATCGCTCTCGTATGACATTTTCGGAAACGTAGATGGGAAATTTTACCTAAGCGTATGGCATTGTGCTTCTGTTTCTGATGGATCGGTTTGCAGCTGTTGGAATTCTGGGTAATGAGTTGAAATTCCTGGAGCTGAAATAAATTAGTTGCTTGAAAAATCTTTATTGAAGAATACAGGAATTCCAATATTTTAGAGATTCATCAATAATTTCAAAATAAGCAAAAGTCTTATTGCTCATCAACTGAAATGATTAAGTAGTGTGTATAGGTTTATTTATTGTTGAAAGGTAATAAAGGTAACCCTTTCAAAGGCAATTTTTTTCTAGTCAAGGTATGTTAAAATATATTTAGAACTGTGACAAAAAAGTGACATTAAATTTTTAGTTCAATTTTTGATTAATTAATTTATTTGGTTAATTAATATTTAAGTAACAGATAAAAATACAGCATTTCGTATAAGATGAGGAACCGAAGCATCTATGTTTCTGTCTTAACTGATAAATTTGTCAGAATTCATGTGCAGCAACATAATATCATTTAAAAATTGATGAATTTGGTGCGAAGAAGGATTCCCATTAGAAAAGCTTTTCAGATGTTAACTTTTTTTCAAAAAAAAGTTTGAATTTTCTATTTCTGCTTCTATTACTATAAGTTGTGCTCGACAAAAAATTAAATTGAAAGTTATTCAAACTGGATGGTGTCTGTAAGGAAATTTTAATGTATATTGTAATGAAATTTTTTTTGTCATTTCGGTTTGTGTTTATGTTTGTCTGTTGCCGATTGTTTTTCAACTGTTTCATTTTTGGAGAAATAGTTAACATTCTTTGAACTGAAATATTGAGTTTAATTTTCTTCGCTATTTCAAATAATTATTATGAATTTTTAAATATATGTTTTAAAAAATACATTAGCAGACAATGAAAAAAAAAGGACAAAATGGATCAATTAATTATAATATTTAATTATCTATGGACTTTGACCATTTATTCCTACACCATGTTGATAATTTTAATGCAATCATTTCAATCAGTTATTGAATAATATTAGATGAATACAATGAATGTTATTAGAATGAATGATATGAATATATGATATGAATGATAATGAATATACAATGAATATTATTAGAACTGTCTTTAAGCCTAGAGAAAGTTTACTTATAGTTCAAAGTTTAATTATTTTCTGATGTTCCTTTTTTACAAGAAAAGTTTGATCTTTCTATTCTTGATTCTGCCATTATAAGTGGAGTTCGACAAAAAATTAAACTGAATGTTATTCAAGGTGGATAGTCTCTGTAATAAGGAAATTTTTCTTATTAAAAGCGGTTAATGTTTCTATAATGTTGGATTGTGTTACAGCTGTTTCGATTCCGGAATAAAAAATTGAAATTCTTTGAACTAAAATTTTGAGTTCAACTTCCTTAACAATTTCAAAAAATTGTTATGACTTTTGAACTATCTGTGTCATAAAATATATCAACTAATAAGGGAAAAAAAGAAAAAATTCCCCTCTGCCAGCTGGAAAGCAAAGATACATTTCTTGACATCTAATTTATTGTCTGGCAACATAAATAGTTGATGTTAGAAACAATCAAAATTAAGGCTTAAAAATCCCTTTTCATTCTGTAACTTCTAATATATTTCAGTTATTGAAACACTTTAAATAAAAATTTGTTTACCTTTATGAGGCACTAATTTGGCCAATTGACCTCAGTTTTCTATCATATATCTTTCTAAAACACTTTTCAATATTAAGAGAGTTATAGCGTAATGAAAATTTCAACTCCTTCCCCACCACCACTTCCACCTTCTTTGATAAAAATGACTTATTTACGAACTCACTCGAAATTTTTACTTTTGCAGTAATATATTCCAAGTCAGTTAAAATTCTTACAATGTTACTCTAGCAATCCTGTTCAGAAGATAACATGGGCAAAGCTTTATGCGCATATTATATACCTATATGAACTTTTTGACGAAATATGGTTTTCTCCGAAAAACTGACTCTAGAAGTTTTACTATGAGAACTATTGAAAAGGAGAGCCTTCCTACTGTAATCTACCTAAAATGGGATGGTCAAAATATAATAATTAATTAGTCATTTACGGCATTCATTAATTCTCCTACAATGTTAATAGATTTATCATTTCAAAATATTTCAATTTCAACTTTTAAGGCCATCTTAAAATAATCATCATGTTGTCTCAAGTATAACATTAATATAATTGAACTCTGAAAAAAATTTTGTTATTTTAACATCTATCTTTGAGCAAATAAATTTTGTTACCTTTACACCTACATCTATAAATAAATTTTGTTATCTTTACACCTACATCTATAAATAAATTTTGTTACCTTTACACCTACATCTATAAATAAATTTTGTTATCTTTACATCTACATCTATCTTTAAACAAATACATTTTGTTATATTTGCATCTACATCTATCTTTTAACAAATAAAATTTGTTATCTTTACATCTACATCTATCTTTTAATAAATAAATTTTGTTATCTTTACATCTATCTTAGAACAAACAATTTTTTTTTACATCTACAATTGAACCAACAAATTTTGTTACCACACATTATCTTTGAACTTTAAACAAATTTATCTGTCCAAATCCATTGCCTATTGCCTGATTACCTGATCAATCAGGAAATCTGTCAAATCACGAGAACTAGATACGTTGAATTTAGCAAGCAGTATATTTTAAAATAGCATATAAGCACTCGCAAAGGAAGGAATTTTTAAACTGTTAATTTAATTTTGAATCAATTATAAATTGAATTGAATCTTAAATACATTATTTGATAAAATGATGTTTTCGAAATTTTATGATTCTGAATCATTTAAACATCAGTTTTCCAATAACATATATAATTCACATGCAAATATTTTCTTTAATTTCCTTAAATTTATCAAAATGATGCTATCTTAATAATGAAATATTTCCATGCATTGGTTTGAAGTAACAATTTGAAAATTTACAAAATTACATTGATCATTAATAAAATAATAGTTTCAAAATTTTTATTCGTCTCTACTATATAGAGAGTCGCAGATGAATCTGTGGAAATTTATACTATTGTGACTAAATGATTGTCCAAACAAATAAAAAAAATGCCAGCAAGCTCTAAAAGTTTTATATTTTAGTTAAGAGCACGAACACAAGCACTTAGTTATAATTAAAAATGAATTTCGCAAAACAAGGCTACGCACACACAAACAGTGACAAATAAAATATGCTACATCGTTGACGGCTAGAAGTTAACTGAGAGTGGTTTTGGTTGGTGCCGCAAGAGGGCACGTCCAGTTGTTATACTATTAAAAATAATTTAAATAGTATAACCGAAATACGAGTCACAATTGTTTCCCAGTAAACAATGCAGAAACAATATATATTTCCTTTTTTTTTAACAAATAAAACAAATTTGTATTATAAAATGTCATTATCCTGACAATTACAATTTTTTTTTACATAAAACTGCATTGATTCTGAATTTTTTCTAATAATATTAATATAATATTAACTGTGTTTTTAATACAACAAAAATATAGTTTATATTTTCGGAAAATTAAAAATGGACATACTGGAAATTCAAATATTCCTATTCCATAATAATAAATTCCATTTTCCATAGTAAATTCCAAAATATATTATTATAAATTAAAATCATTTTTTAAAACTGTGACTTTTTATACGGGAATTTACTAATAAATTCAGAAGCCATGAATTTATAAGAACATGTTTCCTTACTTTATTGGAAACTTAGTATATTAACTTATGAATTTATTTTGTTTATATATATATAATAATGATTGAATTAAGAATATTTAGTCAAATTCAGTTTAATCAAAAATTAGAATCAAACAAAAAAATCCTTCTATAAATTTGTTCTATCAAAATACATTGAAAATCCATGGTATATACATATTTGCAAAGGATATGTCGATATAAAGGTTATGTTTTTTTGCTGTTGATAAATGCAATTTTAAATTGAGTTTACTAGGTTTCGAAGCAGCTTAGAGGTCTCGGAAGATATCAGATTGTTGATACTTCCAGATAGGAATTGCGTAATGTTTAATGTATCTAAATTCCCAGGGAATACTTGTGATAGACGAAAAGGAAAGCAAGGAATATACATTCCTATCCCATGTTATATCCGTTCCATACATAGAGCGGAAGTCACTGGATCAGGACTTTCAACCCTAAGGCAAACGCATGTCTACTGATAGGGATCGTCAACAAATTGTACAATCTCTTACTTGAACTTCCAAGATAAAAATGTATGCGTTTTTAAGTTGATTTTATAAAGGAAAGATTGATCCAAATTCTAAATAATGACAGCTTATCAGCTCAAATGAGTTTGAATTAATATTTTTAAGAATATGTCTTGCAACTTCCATTAACCCTTTAAAATGCTATTTTTTCTAACCATAGCATATAATAATGTTTTTAAGATCGAGACTGGCTTGAGAAAAGTGATTCTTTTAGCTCATTAGGCAGATTTAATTTGATTGATCAATTAATTTAGTTAATTGATAATTAACAAATAAAGAGACACCATTATGAGAAAAATAAAGAACTGTAGCCTCTAATATTCTGTCTGATTGAAAATTTTGTCAAAACTTATACCAACCCACATAACTTTATACAAAAGATTTAGGAATTAGATGGTAAGCATGCTACCCATGACATTAGAAAGGATTAAACCGAAATTTTGACATGGAAAATCAGATGCAATTTTTCTATAAGTGAGCTGTAATAAATAAACAGAATTTAATATTCAATATTCTCTTTTTAGTGGTGTGTTAATAAGCCAGAAACAGCCGCTAGACACAAGCGATCACTTTAATCTAACGGTTATGTTAGGAGACCACAATCGAAAAGGTTCTATTCGGATACAATATCTCTTACCACAACTTTTTATTCTGCTGAATCACATTTTTTGGCAGGTTGCTAGGATTTACTGAGTTAAACAAGCTTCGCCTTCCTTCAATGCTCCAATACCAAGTAGAAATCTGAACTCATTCTTACAAATACATAGATACCGAGCGATTCAATGTGTTTATCAAAAGACAGGACAAAATTAAAAATGAAATATTTTTATTATTAGGATTTACTTGATTAAACAAGCTTTCTCTCCTTTTAATCCCCATAAATAAGTTTGTTTCTATTCCCCTTTTTAGAGCATTTATTTGTGACAAATTTATCAGCAATTTCACTCCATTTTTTAATATGTCATATTTTATTGATAATACACTTATCGATTTAGATTGTTCTAATGAAGAATTTTAAAGCCTTTTTAATGTTGGAAACTATTTGACTCTACCAAAATACTTTTAAATATAATTAGGTGTGTTTATATTAGTGAGGAATTTATATGTTATCGAATAAATTACTTTTTTTAAACATCCAGTTTTTGACAACTTTTCTTGATTTACCTTAATAATTATGTTTCTAAAATGTAAATATTCATTAAACTCCTTTTCTTAATCCACGAAATATCAATAATTAAAGTTTATGGAATTATTTCTTATCAAATCCTTTCTTTATCTTTATTTTTCATCTTTCTTCTTATTCTTCATCATCGAATCTCTTTTTATCTATCTTTATTATTCATCTATCTTATCATTCTTCACCTATCGAATCTTTTGTTATCTAGTTTTATTCTTCATCTATCGAGTCTTTCATCATCTATCTATAAAAATAATTAGACATTCCTGCTCTTTATCTTTTTTTATTCTTCATCCATCGAATCTTTCTTCACTTATTTTCATTCTCTACTATTGATCTTTCATCGTCTATCGAATCTCTATCTACTATTTTATCATTTTTTTCGAATTTTCAAATTACACCATCACAACTTTGTTTTAAAATTTATTTTAAATCCTAAGTTGAATGACCATTTTATTTTACATACCTTTTCTAAAAACATTTCGATAACTATGATCTTTGTTATAGAGAGTCATATTTAACTCTTCATGAAAGATTTTTCTCGTTAATGGGCGCTAATGAACGCTTTTGAAATTGATATAAAATGTTTGTAATGTTATAAACTAATGGTTATATATTTGCATGTTCTAGTCATATTTTATCTCAACTTTTTTTAAACATCAATTTTTTGACAACTTTTCTGGCTTTCCAATAACTTTCATATTTTTAAAATATAAATATTCTTGAACAGATTATTTTTCCTTTTCTGTTGTCAACCAATTCATGGGGATAGAAGTGCAGCTACTGTGAATCAAAAAACTGGATCTCCAGGAGGTAAAAGTTCCTTCGAAAGCAGATTTTAACTGGGCATAGTGGAATAGCCTTCACGGCTTGGGTGACCCTATCAGGAGCAAGCTACCGACATACTTCAGCCAGGGACACCCTCCTGCCACGATGAGGCTATCTGTTGGATTTGGATGGGGACTTCCTTTTCTGAATCAGTCCTTGTTGATGTTGTTACTTATGGTCCTTTACAAGCCCTCTGACAGAAAGTGGTCAGTGATTTAAGCCTAAATTAGCGTCCCTTGTTTTTTTCGGTAGCGCCAACTAGGGCCAAGAGTAAGACTTAACTACTTCATGCTTCACATTCGCTTGCACAATCCCTTCTTACAGGGGGAGAAGGCATTCACAGAACACAGAAGAACACTCATGCTCGAACCCGAGACGCTCAGAACACTAGGAAGACACGCCACTCCTATGCCACAAAGTCAGAAAAATATTTATAATTAAATTTCACTGTTTTTATTAAATTGTTCTTTGAATTATATTATTATACCATAACAACTTTCTTTTTTTACAAATTATTTTAATTCTCAAGTTAAATACAGATTTAATTTTACATACTTTCTCTAAAATCGTTTTGGTAACTAAAGTCTCCGTTATTGCGGGTTGTATTGCATCTATGATGTAGATTTTCTTTTTGTTTGGTCGTTAATAAATATTTTTGAAATTGATTTAAGCCTTTATGTAATGCTGTAAATTAATGTTCTTACAAGTCCTAAGCATGTTTTTATTTTTGGCATTTTTAAATCTACAATTTAACAGAAACTCAAATAAAATCAGCGCAGTAACATTTCGGATCTCAATAGGCTACAACCGAATTGGTCCATTGGATAAAACGTCATTTTATCCGCGTTATATTGCACCCTTGATGTAGGATTTTCTCGTTGCTTGGGCGTTAATAAATATTTTTGAAATTGATAGAAATATTTATGTAATACTCTAAAATAATGGTAATTTGCTTACAATTCTAAGTATATTTTTATTTTTATCACTTTTAAATTTATAATTTAATAGAAACTCAAATAACATCAGCTCAGTAACTTTTCGGATCTTAATGGGCTACAACCCAATCGGTCCATTGTATAAAACACTTTATCCTGGTTTCATTGCACCCTTGATATAGGATTTTCTCGTTGTTTGGTCGTTGATAAATATTTTTGAAACTGTTATATCTATTAATGGTATGTTGTAAGGTAATGGTTATCTGCTTACAAGTCCTAAACATGCCTTTATTTTTACAATTTTTAAATTTATAATTTAATAGAAACTCAAATAAAATCAGCACAGTAACTTTTTAGATCTCACTGGGCTACAACCCAATTGGTCCATTGCAGAAACCAAGCTTTATGTCGTATTGTTATTGTTTTGTTCTTCTCCAGAGCTACATTCACAGCAAAACTGCTATCTTGTATCTCATACACCCTCCCTTAAACGATCCACTAATGCAACGGGCCTTCCTTCACCTCTCGCATTTGCCCCCGAGCAAAGTTGCAAGCAGCGTGAAATTAGGAAACCCCAGAAACTCCGGCAGAATCTTCTCCTCCTCCGCCTCCTATTTCTGATAGTCACCTCTTCACAACTTGGGGGAGGGTCGGCCTGCTTCATATAATAAAGGAGGAGGGAAGGCGGGTCGTGGCGTAAAATTCAAATTGCTTCCTTCGGAATTAAAGAGTGTGTGTGTGAGGGGGGCACTGTGCTGTTCGATGAAAGGGTCCGCCAGTATATGTTCGATGGGGGTATGGGAGTAGTGGTGGGATCTGTGTTTTTAGAAGGATTCCGAATCCGGTACACCCTCTTTAAAAATTAGCTCTTGGCGTTTTCCGGTGAAAGAGTGCTGTTTGTACAGAGTGTACCGCTGTACAATGGAAGCTAATGCTGTTTGCACCCCCCTCTAGGGTTGGCTGCAGTTAAAAAGTTACAGGAAGACCTGGAAATTCAGTTTGATTTTGGATGAGGATGGGGAGTCGGATTCGAATGAGTTGGTAGGGGTGAGGCAGGCAGTGTTTGGGTTGGGAATGTTGAAGTATGGGACTGAGAAGATTTGTTTTGGGAAAGCAGGGCCCCCCAATTTGGGATATTTGAATTTTAAATGTTGTTAGTGGAGAGGAAATGGAAAATGTAGGAACGAGTTCATTTTGAGATGGTTGGTCGGGAGCCAAGGAATTAATGATGAAGTTTGAAATTTGACGTTAGCTTTTAATTATTAGAATCACTTCATTTCGAACGATGCCGGTTACAAATTTAGTTTTGTTGAGTTTGAGTCAAAATACTCAGAAGGTACTGATATTTTCATTAACAGGAATTTGTTAATTCCTTCTTTGACATAAAAATTAAAGATGGAGAGTATTAGCTTTATATCGTGATTATTTTACATCAGTAATCCAGATAATATACAGTTGGTATACCTAGTAAAACGAAAAAATTTCTAACTGAATATTTTTTTTATTAAAAAAGTTCCAAATTTTTAATTCTTTAATATACAAATGAGATTGAATGCCATTATAACTATGCTTTTAAAGTTTTTATTCTCTTTTGGGGAGGAGGGTTAAGTTAATTTTAAAGGTAAATTAGTAAAAAGTCAGTTAAAATTAATAAAGTGGTAAATGTTTTAATATAATCAAATTTCTCCATTTCCATTTTGTATATTTTCATCAAAAATTTCCCATCTTACATATGCTCAGCATAATTTCTAGTTCAACTTTATCATTATTTCAAGGCCCCAAATGTCTTTTCAAGAAAAATGA
>JAPMOQ010010798.1:2981750-2992141 GCA_026543055.1 Argiope trifasciata | reverse complement strand
TTTGTCTACCGTATGAATATGAGGGCCAAATCTTATCTATCTAGCTCTCTTAATTTATAGTTATCTTGTTGAATTATATTCGAACCGCCTGGCAGATGAATTTCCTCTGAACAGATTTTATTCCAAACCTGACAAATCTGCAAATGGTGTCGATACAGCATTCTAAATTTCAACAATCTACCTGAAATTATTTTAGTTGTCTTTGTCAAATACAGACAGACGGACATTATCAAGACATATGTTTTTTGAATTCAGGTAAATCTAAAACGTGGACAGATTCGACAAAAATCTCAAGTTCGAATTTTTTTAACGATTACTATACTTTCTCTATGCTATGTATACGAGAAAGTTAAAAGAAAGAATCTTTACTATTCCTTAACTTGAGCCTTCCATTTCAATAGCAGATGAAAAATATTTTTGGAGATATTCAAACTCCACCAGAAAACTAGATCCTTGTGGCATCGTTGAACTAAAGCACTGTTTTTCCAGGTACCTTCGAATGATATTTACTATTCTAAGAATAAGTTTCATACTTTCAATTCCGGAATTTTTCCACATCAAAGATTTTGAAAAAATACATTGTCTCCAGTGTTTTTGAGATATGATTTTGTTTTTAGTTCAAGTATTGTTATTCTCTGACTCAAGAACATGAAAAATTATTTGTATAGATATGTTTTTCTGTGGAAAGAATTTTTTGAGAAGAATCTTCAGTGAAATGTCGAATTTTAAGCTCAAAAGATCTAAAAATTGAAATAAGAAAGTTGTATGGAAAGTTAAAAAATGAAACAGTTTATAAAAAATATGAAATAAACTTTTAAATATTGCTTGATAAATACAATTTTTGAATAAATATGAAATTATTATTTTAAAACACGTACTGATACACTAAATAAATAAACCTAAGAATTAATAAATAACTATGTATAAAAGATACTTTTGGCGCAAAATCCAAATTTACTGCCTTTAGCGACCACCTATTCACCCACCGATTGATCGTTTATAATAAACAAGTAATCCATTTTGAAGTTACAAGGGTTAATCTAATAAAAAGGGGCGAAACGGAAATGTGGATAAATATTAAGACTCTATTCAAAACATACAAGATAGGCCTGAGCACAATGATCCTATTGATTAACAAGCCGAAGTACTCCTTCTTCCAAGAATTCCTGTGGCTCTGACTTGACTCAGTCATTCACGGCGTCCTTGAATTGGCTAATGAGTTAAAGCGCTACCTCTCAGATATTTTTTTTTCCAGCTCCGTTAACACCGATATGTACTGTAGACACTACGCATGTCCATCAAGAACAAAAAGCCGGGGCGGAAGGTATGGTTCTGTTCCATGATAACGCACATCCACACGTCTCCAGCATCATAAAGCGGAAATGGTAAAGTTCAAGAGGGAGCAGCTAGACCATCGGTCATACAGCCAGGATATGCTGCCCTGCGATTTTCATGGGCATGGTTCCCTGAAAGAACTTCTAGAACTGAAACGCTTAATCTCGGACGGCGAGCTCAAAGACGCTGTAAAGGCCTGGATCTTGTCACGGCCACAGGAATTCTGGGAACAAGGAATCCTTCAGTACGGTAATCAGAGGGATTGTTGAGCCCAGGTCTAAATTATATTTTGAATATTTTTCATTCATACCCACAGTGGCTTTTCATACTTTTTCATTTGAACATCCATTATATGTGGATAGATATCTTCATATTAATGAAATTTATTAAACGAGAAACGCGGCATCCAAGGTGGAACTACTCGCTGAAATTGCATTCGCTGCAAGATGAGGATATTTCTCAGTGCCTCTGACCATCAACGAAACAATATGTATGCCGGAAAAGCAACGTAACATGTTGCCTCTTTGTTTTAATTTCAATAAATCCTCAAAAGTCTATTGCCTGGCTAAGATAAAAGTTTATAAAATGCATTTAGACAATAAACTAATTCCGTTGTAAATACTCATTTTTCTTTCAAATATATGATTCCTGTAATCGCTGTTATTATTGCGTGCAAATGAAATACCGAATTGAAGCTTATTAATCGAGTAAGTATTATTAGCTAGTAATCTTGACGATATAGGCAGTGGGTAAACCTTATCTTCAATAATCTAGTGTTAAAATAATTTTCAATTGTTAAATCTTCAATGACCCTGAAGGTGAACTATCCATTTTTGTCCAAACAAAAAAATTGATTTTATATCTCAATTTTGAAATATATATAGTTTTATTCATACGATTTAACTTTTCTTAAAGATTACGATTTGTGCGATTTGTATTTTTTTTTTCTTAAACATACCAATTTGTAAAATCAGCAAGAGTTATCTCATTAAAACATACTAGAAGATTCCTTTAGAAAATAAGGGGATATATCATTGCACGCCACCCTCCAAAGGGAACCTCGAAATGAGTGTAAGATACCTCCTGCACGTGGTTGGTTCTCGCCACCCTGGAGAAACTTTTGCATTACTAAAAGGTGGAGTATTTTTTTCCTCCCTTTAATGACGGGACACACTTCCTTGGAGAAGGCTTGCACCGTGACCAGTGATGGCCCTTAGCACTCAGCTCCCGCTAGTGTTGCTGTAGTGGTGGTCCACCATTCATTTTTTTATTCGTATGATTTTGAGTCAAGTTGGAGAGACAGTGATATGATACATTCCTATACCCCAGTCCCTAGAGAGTATCTCCAAATGAAGATGAGGTGTGTGTGGGGGGAATTTGATTCCTCCCATAGATAACATGTCGTACTTCTTTCGGTAATGGTTGTACCGTGGCCGGTGATGATTTTTAGGACTCAACCACAATTCTTGCCAATGTTTCAGTTGTTATGGTTCAGTCATTCAATTTTCTTTATTCGTGTGTCTTCGGGGGGGGGGGGGGGGGTTGGAGGGTCAATGATGTATCTCTACACATTGCAAAAAAATATGAAATAAGGCTATGAGCGTGAATGCCATGTATCTTCAGATTTCTATTTCCATGGCTCAGAAATACATTTCAGTAAAAATATCACATTTCAAATTTCATTTATCTAAATAAATAGTATGGTTTTCAATTATTGTTTTTACATGCATGCGCAGACCGAAAGTTGGTGCCATTTTAATGAATTTGCATAAAATTTGCTACGGATCTAAAGTTTTGTCTGTAAAGCTATGAATCAAATTTTATATAGCTCTAAACGTTTTTTCATTACTATATTTCACTTGTACGTAGATAGAACGATGAGCAAACATTATTCGCATTTATTGTTGATATTGCTTATCCCTCTTGGATTGAACTCTAACCCAAAAACAAATAAGAGACCGGGGAAAAAGGGGTGAAATACCTTCTGGGGGCACCTAGAGGCCAGAAGTCTGATGAAACGAAGCTCAAACGAAAATGATACACATTCTCTTGCCCAACCCATTTTAACGGTCGGGAGGGCTCATTTACACATCTCATAAATAGAACACAAGGGAAGAACAACCATACCTGAACCAGAACTCAGATCATTATTTTCAATTTTTGCACTCGTTATTAGTTCTGAGACTTCAAAACATTAATTTAAATAATGGTAAATAATAACTATAATAACAAATGTTATCAAATACTTTCTGTCGAATACAATTGTTGATGATGATGCTACATCCGTGTTGACACGGAAAGGGGATGCAATGGCTTTTAAGGGTAAAGACCCCAGAGCACTAGAGATCAGAAGTCTGACTTCTATCTAAAATGAAGATGACACACACGCACATTAGCTTGCCCAACTACTTTTTACAGGAGGCTCTTTCACTCACTTCACAGATAGAACACAGGTTGAGAACAACCATGCCTGGTCCCCAGGTCACGGGGAAGTCACGCTATCTCTAGGCCATCCATAATTTTTTCTTACAAAATTTGATACTTATCAATGAATTCCGTATAACGATCATATACCAAATTTCATTAGTCTAAATTAAAGTGTTACTGAATTAAGTGTTCCCAGGAAGAGTAGAAAGTAAACGTGATACCAAAACTATATTTTTTGGTTTCGGCGAAGGTATGCAACGAGAAGATGGGTTCGAATTTTTTGACGATTAGAGTGTTTTCACTTTCTGTACTACAGATACAAGAAAGTACAAGTACGTCCTAATAGATAATAATTAACATAATTTTTAGAATTCAGATAATATAATAGTAATTAGATTTACATTTAATTATTCTGACTTGCACGTGTATAAATTTGTCGCGGTCACATTGTCCTGGAATACAAGTTCAGAGGCAATCGTTCTCTGAATCACATCTAATTTACTATTTGTGGATAAGTCAATGAAAATGCATGAATGAAATCTGCCCCGTAAAAAGGATCGTGACGCGTGAGTGGAAAGGTCGCACTCTTTGCCCTAGATGGCCCTAATGAAAAAAAAAAAACAAGAGATGCACCCTATCGACTTAAATCACTGTCTTCGTAACAGCGGACTTGTCTAATGGCAAGTGCCATAATAAACAACAACAAAATTTATTCAATGACATTTTCCAATAAATGGTGCAGTTTTATCAATTCTTTGTTAATCAATCGCCTTTAGAGCAATATCATTCTATTTTAATGCAGTATAGTCCTCCTGTCGAGAATCCCTTTTGCCCTCTATCCTTCAGGATTGGAAGTAATCAGTGCAGGGTGCTTTGACCGATGTCCATCTCTCAAAAGAAAAGGGCTATGTCCCAGGGGTGCGTGCCTCCATATCCATGCGTCTTCTAACTTGAGACGTCGAGGAGGTGGTGACCTCTCCCTGACCTTTCGTCCCTCGCTTCATCCGTCATTTGGCTCCGATGACGTCCGAACAAATGATGGATTTCACCGAGAGCTGCTTAATTTCTGAAGATTTGTTGATGCTCGAGGAGAGATTCTGTGAGCTCGGATTGGTTGGTATAAGGAAACAAGAAAAGGATTGAATTCCATAAAGTTCAGACTATCTTGTAATCTACGGTCTAGTATCTAAGCATTATATCATGATAGTTTAAGGTCTAGTGATTACTTATAAGTATTTGTTAATGAACCTCGAAATGTTTCATTCAATCAAAAAGTACATTTTAAATTTTGGATTAGGAATTTGAAATTTTGAATCTTTATTATTTTGGAATCTCATACTGTCGAAACTATCTTTTAATCTCTGGTCTACTATCTATGCATTGTATCTTGGTAATCTATGGTCTACTATTTAGGTATTCTATCATGGTAATTTAAGGTCTAGTGATTACTTATTAGTATTTGTTAATGGAATTTGAAATCTTTCATTCAATCAAAAAGTAATTTTTAATTTTTATTTGGATTTCTGGATCTTTAACTTGTATTTTGAAATTCCATAAAGTTCAGACTATCTTTTTTTTTATGGTCTAGTATCTATGTATTCTATCATGATAATCTATGGTCTAGTATCTATGCATCCTATCATGGTAATTTATGGCCTAGTGATTACTTATTAGTATTGGTTGAATGGAATTTGAAATGTTTCATTCAATCAAAAAGTAGATATTTAATTTTGAATTTAAAATTATCATTGATCCTATGACTAAATTGCATAAGAATTTCAAAATGATAAATATTTAGAGTGGTTTTAAGTTGTTCGACTGACTTGCTATAACACTTCCTACTGTTTACTTTATGCTTTGATCTGTAAGCCATTTATTTCTTGCTTAAAATATTTTATAATACTTTTTCACATGCTTTATTATCATGTGAGAACTTGATGTAGTGGTTTGGGGTTTAAGAAGCCTCAAAGTATACGAACAGAAATTTGGGAATTTACGGCTTTGGAGACATTACATTTCACTTTTAGGGTTATTAGAAAATGTTAAAGTTACAATGTCCACCATGAACCAATTATCCTGTCAGGCTAATATAGAAAATTGTTTTAAGAAGTTATCACCTGATTGCGAAGAGAGGTACCGAAAGTTTACACATATATATATTTCAATTTTCAATTTTTTTAGTTGGCAAATAACGTTTTGGAGCTCGAGCGATTTTGAGATGAAAAAAAAATCTATTGTTTTCATTTTATGTGTAAACTGATAGCCAACGTGAATGTGTAAAACAAGTTTAAATTGGTTGATGATTTAAATTAAATATGATTTAAAAATAATAATTCTCTCATATGATAAATTAAAATTTACGATAGCAGATTTCTATTTTTTTTTTTGTCTCGTTTTTTGTTTATAATTTCGATAGTTTGGCAAACATTTCAGCTCATTCTGGATTATTTTTTGGAAAAAGAACCATTTTCTAGGTTTTAACAGAATTTATTGCTTATTTTAATTTTTTCTGATTTTGATAACCCTAGAATTGATAGAAATCTTTGTTTTATTAAGAAAGGCAGGTATTACCAAATGAAATATATCAATCGAAATAATTTCTATTTAATTATTAGATTTGTAAGTGAAACTAAAGGTAATAACATTGAGAACGCTAGTTAACATATTTTAGACTTAATCACGCAGATTTTTAAAAACATTTTGTTTCATATCAAAAAATTTACAATTTCAACTTTTGTAAAAATGAAGATGGTATTAATTTATAGAGATATTTATTATCAATAAAAAATATTGGTATATATGACACATGGCATTTTGAAATAATAGTAATAGTACTATTAATTCGCCATATTTACTACTACTTTATTAATGTCTAAAATCCATACAGAGTACGGCTTATGAAATTTTGGCGCAACAGTTGGAATTATCAGAAATACATGGCTTATGAACAGCATACAGTCATCACATGCCATATACACCAATGCCAGTAGTATTAATTTGTAGAAATATTTATCATTAATAAAAAGTCTTGTTAAATATAGCAAATGGTATTTTGATACAACAACGACTATGTTATTCATTCTCCATATTTACCACTATGTTATTAAATTCCACCACTCCTTTCCTTAAACATATAATCCTTTATTCCAATTATGACGCAGCCTTCCGCCGTTTCAGTTATTATCATCTCAAACGTGCAACTACTTTACTAAATCTTTCCCCCATTTCCTAATCATAACACTGAATTCTGTTACAACTCCAATAGATACCGTAGAACAACCTAAACATCTGTATGGGCCGTTGCGAAATTCAATTCTGTAATTGAACATGTCTTGACTTAGAAATGCTATCCCTACAACAGTTTAGGCTTAGGGAACTAAACTTTGATTAAATTCTATTGGAAGCATGTTAATTATACAAACTAGTGCACAAGGCTTCGTTCCGATGCCTTACTGCAATAATTAATTCCCAAATGTATTTGCTCCTTTGAGAAGTGGGAAAATTTAAATTATCTTAACGTTCTGACGAAAGTGGTGTTTTCGAACTAAATGGAACATTATAATTGCAGCATGCAAATGGCTAATCGGGGTTGTCGGCTGCACTGAGCATATTGTGGCCTGACTGGGACCGGTCGAGGCTGAAATATGTTTCGTGTGGAACGCGTGGAAAAGACGGAATAATTGCAGATGGTAGAAAGATTCGGGCGGCGGCCATTTGCAAGTGGTTAACTCTTGTTTATGCTGTTTTATTGGCGTGGACCAAGAGTGATATATTGTTGAACGGATTATCCTTTTCTGAAATTAACGTTTATATTCCTTTTATTATTGTTATTCATTCTGAGCTTATACATTTAAGTGGAAAGTTTTGCTGCTATTATAATGTTTATTGGATGGTATATTAACAGGAAATTATATTGCGTGCAATGATTATCTTTTGCATTTTAAAATTCATATTCATTTTATTTTTATTTAATCATCATTTATTCATTTAAGTGGAAAATGATTGTTAATAGTCATAATGCTTATGGGGTAGTAAATTATCTGCAAATTGCGTTTTGTTACAAAAAAAAAAATCATTTTTTGAAATTCTCAACAGTACTGACCATTAACTTAAAGCAAACAAGTATTTGGTAATTATTTATTGGATAGTATATGTTCAGCATGGAACCACCTACGTCTCAATAAATAACTATCGAAACAATAATAAAAAGAATATCAGTATACTAATATTTACAATTTTTTAAATTAGTAATTCTAAAAAAATTGCCCAAATGATTTATAGTTTATTAATCAACAAAAGATATATTCATCCTTTTTTTAAATATAAAACAATGCTTAACTATACATTTATGTGCAACTACTTCCTTTAATTTCATATAAATAATTTAGAGATAGATTGCAGCATTATTATTAATTGATTCAGTCAGTGATTCAGTTCAAATTCTTATTCAGCTCAGTTTCAAACAATATATGCCTTTTACATTATGATGATATTAAGTATAATTTTTTTACACATTGTAATTTTTCATTTTCTTATAATACGAATCAAACGTAAAATGGTATCAAAATATGATGCTTTAATGATTCGACTCTTTATGTATATGTTTGATATATAAAATGATATTTTTAATTAAATTTAAATCCTAATTAACTTCCTTTTACCTTTATTTAGCCCATATAAACTTATGTTCTCTTAATTCCTGATCATATTTCTCCTTTTTAATGTAATTAATGCTATATACTATCTGTAAAACTGAATGTGAACGGATTCTCACACTCAGAGAGAAGGGATAAAACTCCTTAATGTTTGCAACATTCTTTTAAAGATACCTACATTTCCTTACCTAAATCGGCAGGTATCAAAGAAATCCCTATCAAAATCTAATATTAAACTGATTGAAGGGTACAATTTCCCATTCCGCTCTTAAATCGCGATATGAACAGATGTCAGTTCCAACATTGTTTCAAAATATCTTATACCTTCCAGAATGGAATAAATCGAGTTTAAAAATTCAAAAGTGTCAGGTCTTCATCCCCACTTATATATATACAAACATGCAGTCATTTTTATAAATTGCAGGAAAATTTTTTTAATGACATTAAAGAATACTGACTTTATTAAAGCCTTTTTTTAGAGCAAATGTTATCTGTATTCTATAATTAAGAAAAACATCTGAGAACAAAAGATGTGAATAAAGTCTAAAACATAATAACATTAAGATGTTTTAGATTAGAGGTGTTAAAGATATTTCCCAAATTATTTTTATTGTGACTTTTCTTTCATATCGGAAATGCAGAAAATTTTATTACTTTCCTCTCTAACAGGTAGTTTTGAAATAGCTGATTTATTATTAGATATCAAATTTCTTCTAAGCAGTATATATATTGATGCTTCTACTTTTACTAATACTAAAATTACACAATGCTGGGCTTACATTTCATTAGATTCATATCATTATCAGGGAATTTTAAAATGATTAAATTTATTACATTGCTATTAAGCTTTGTATAACAAAAGCACATAATAAAATAAAACAAACTTTTGGATTAATATCAAATCAGTAATAAAAATTTTGTCTTGAGAATCTAGATATAACTTCACTGGTTTCTATCACAGCTCATAATTCTTGTTAAAATTAAACCACATGATTACGCTTCACTTATCTCACTGATGTGCATTATGAACTTTTTATGTGGATAGTTTAAGAGAAACTTGATATAATGCAAATTAAAAAAGTATTTAAAGAACATTGAAAAGTGCAAATTTATATTTTTTATGCCTTTTAAATTTTTATACGGATTAAAATAACATTAAAATGTCCTTAATAAGTTACGTGTTCTAATAAGTAATTGAATTTATTCATAGGCAAGGTATTAAAATATAGTTTTAAAATATCAATTAAAATTTGCGTTGTTTATTATTTTTATATGAATTGAAATAAGGATAAATTCTCAAAACAGGTCATGTCTTCTAATTAAGAAGTTAAAGACAATGATTAACTGAAACATTAAAATATTCTAAAAGGGATATTTATCTTATCAGTAAAATCGTTAACTATCAATCTACATCCTTCAAATCATATCTGGTATCTGAAGAAATAAATATATTTTAAAATTAAAAGATTATGAACTTAAATCCATTAATTAGATGATTAAATTCAATCGTATGTCAAAAATTAAAGTATTAATTAAGTATCTCAATTCTTCTTTACTTTCTTATTTGACTTGGATTAATAATTGAATTTCTTAAAAATAAAATACGTATTTCTTATTTAAAAGTTCTTAAGAAAGATTCCTATGCCCAAAAGTTAAAATAATTAACTACAAATTGAATAAAATTTATTAGAAAAATTCCCTAAAATTGTTTAAAAAATCATTCTTTTATATACTTCAAACTGCAACCGGTATCTGTTAAAATTATCTTTTGCTAAGAAAGAGTGTTCATAACAGCGTAGTAAATTTAATTTATCTTTATCGTAAAATATTACCCATCGAAACAAAACATTATAGCCTTCCTAAGACAGGAAATTATTTTTTGAGTTAAATGTAATACTATATCTTTCGAAATATAAATAAATTGGCCGTCTAACTGACGCGGCTAAATTATATCTCCCAAGAAAAAATAAGGGT
>JAPMOQ010010798.1:2965163-2981740 GCA_026543055.1 Argiope trifasciata | reverse complement strand
AATAATTTATATTTCCATTCAAAACATATAACCGACAAAAGCTCTATAGCCAAAATGTTCTGGCTATACAACATCTTTTATATTGTTCTAAGAATTATTTGTCTGGCGTATCCAGATCTTTTCGCTACCAGATGTTGGTATATAAATATTAGAAGCAATATTCCGATTTCGTTATTATACAAGAATTATATATAGGATAGATAATATTTTTATAACATAGTATGTAATCAATTTTTATTATTAGGTATGAAAGGCTTCTTTCTTTGATTTTATTTGATTGGCATATTTAGATTTCTTTTGCTACTAGCAATTAGCAAACAAATATACCTGGTAATATTATGGTTTCAATATATAAAATTGTTATTATAATGTAAAGGATAAATAATAATTTTAGAACATTGGATGTAGTCAATTTTTACTAATTATAAAATGTTCCATTCCTTAATTCTGAAAAATCGCAGTATAGACATATCCAGATTTCTTTTATCAACAATTAGTACACAAATATTGCAAACAATATTGGGGTTTCTATGTACAAAAGCTGTATATAATGTAGATAATAATTTTAGAGCATAAAATGTAACATACTTTTACTTCGTAGGAAATGTTTCTTTCTTTGATTCTGGGAAATAAAAATCTTTAGATGTGAAATTTTTAATGGGAAAACTAGTTTGCAATTTTTGTTGAAAATATTACATTTCCAATGTACAAGCATTGAATCTGAATACAATTGGTCCAAAATGATTATGCAATATAAATGAATCCAATTTTTTGCTGAGAATAAAAAAGTTTATCTTTTATTATGAGAAATTACAGGCTTTCAGATTTATGTAATGCGCTTAACCCATGATTAGTTATTTTAATATAGTGCAGATATTACTGTTAATTATATGGGAACTACATACGATGTAATTTATATATAATAATAAAGGAATAAAAAATTCATATATAATTCCGGGAAATAAAACAATTAATAATTTCATTCTGAAAATAGAAATATCTGACTTATGAGGAAAACTTTTAACCTTCTATTCGTTTACAACCATTTACTTTAACAATTACGGTTTCAATACGGCAACAAATACGGCACACAATATGGCTCTGTTGTACTGGAAATTAAATATTTCGTTCTTTATATAAATAAATGTTTTTTTTTATTTTTTTTATTCACTGGTAATTTACGGCTATTAATATTACAGTTACTGAATATGACTACTTCATATGCAGTAACAGCTGGCGTCTTGGCGTAGGGATAACGCCTTTTTTCCATGATCTGGGAGTCCCAGTTTCCAGTCCGGGTTCATGTATGGTTGTTCTTCCTTTATGTTCTATTGTGAGATGAGTGAATGAACCCTCCCCTTCTCCTTAAAAAGGGGTTGAGCAAATGAATGCGTGAGTGTGTCATCTTCATTTGAGCTATAAAGCAGACTTCTGCCTTGGAGTGTTTAGGAGTCTTTACCCTCAGTAGCCATTGCACTCCGTTTCTATGTTAACACGGAAGCAATATCATAATATGTAGTAACAGTGATATTAATAGCTGTATATCAATTGGGGATAAATATCAAACTGATATTTAGCTTAAATATCAATTTAGCTCATGCATTATCGATTTAACTCAAATATCATGTATCTAACTATTGATGGGCGTAAGATTGCCGTTTCTTTATTCAAAGGAATATAAACTTATTTTCATACTTCTTTTAACTCACCACTTATTTTCAACATTTTCAATACAGCTAGAACTATTACGGCTTCAATATACAAGATGAAAACATTTCTTTTATACATGGAAAGAAGTGCAAACTAATTCATACGAACCAATACAACTTTCTCCCATAGAAAATGTGTCTCATCAGATAACAAGCCAAATTCGAAATTGCAGACAGATTCGGAATATAAAGAAGCAGGAATAAAATAAATAAATAAATAAGAGGGTGACATCTAAAGCAAAAGCTGAAACTCCTAGATAACACAATGAACCCTTCGTAGTAGTAGGAGGAGGATACCGAAAAAAAAAAACAACTAAGAATGACTTCCGAAGATACATAAGATCCAATCTTTGATTCGCCGGAATGCTTAATCTGAACTTTTCCGGGAAAAGAAGCACCCCTTTTCTTTTCTATCGCTCACTATCTCCTCAAGCCAGTGAGGAATAAAATCCGAGGAAGATATGAAAAACTAGTTCTCCAGGAAAACTAGTACTTCTTTTGCAAAACTCTCTCTCCAAAATCTTTGCTTTTACGGTACGAGCCGCCCAAAACATCGTTTTTCTTTCTTTCATTCTTTCTATCCTTCTTTTTTTTTCTTTTCTGCTGTATCTCTCGTGTGGGAGGTCGGTTTCTTTTATTTTTTGCGTGTGGGCATCCTCCCCCACCCTTATATTTTCTTTCTTTTTCAATGAAATCAGTATAATCTCTACGTAACCAGGCCCCCTTCAGAATCTACTTCGGATAAGCCAAGAGGTCACAAAGTCCGGAACAAAAGCACAACAAAAAAGAACTCCAGATCCATAATAAATGAAAGAAACGTAAATAAAGTTTTACCCTCCATCCTCTACGCAAAAAGGCAAGTTTTGCAACGAGCAGATACGAAGAAAAGCGTATATCTATATAACTATCTATATATACATAGACCTCTTCCCATTGCTCAAACTTCGCATGCACTTAGAGCGAGGAAGAGTCTTTGACAGTGATTGATGGTGCATTTGCAAGGATTGGGTCAAGAGCCACGCCCATTCGTGACGTCATGGGGAATCGGCGCCAGAACCCTTTCTTCTCTTATAGATGAGGGGTGCAGATCCCAGCGGGGCTCAACATCCCCGATTTTTCTCCCGCACATTTTGGCAACGCCACACTCTAAGCACGGATAGCAATCTTTAAGGGTACAGAAGAAAAAAAAAGAAAGATGTTGCTTTTTTCTTCTTCTTCTTATTTCTACTTTATTTCTTGTTCTGACCTCGATGGAAACATAACCATTTCTGGGAAGCCTTTCGGTTCGCGATGCACTCACAGAAAACGGTCAAGAATATGATTGATATCCCATTCATAAAGCTTCTGCATTTTCATCTATTCAGAGAGGCTGTATTCGGAACGGACAACAGCTTTGTTCGGTGGAGGATATTTGTAAATGGTAAAAATGAAATAAGTAGCTGACTTGATTATTTGAAAGAATGCGTAGCAGTCCTTTGAGATAAAAGGCTGCGCACTCGAACGTGAAATGATTTCTTTTATCTCCCAACATTGTATCGCTTCGTCTTTGGGAGTAAAGTGCATCATTATCGAAGAGAAATGTTTTCTTTACCAAATTGAGAGCCAAAGTATTCTAGGATTCGAACAAATCAACGTATTGCATATCTTGACGTATACTGCAAAATAACAACAACATAAAATTCAACTTGGTTGAAATCCATTGAATGCCAACGAATTTCGAACTGACTCAGCTAATAAGCATGATTTAGTTTTAGGATATGTAAATCAAATAGAAACTGTAAAGATTAAAAAATAATGCACATATTAGAATTATCTAGTGATATTGAAAATTTAAATGGTTGATCTTTATACGTTTAACTGCTTCATTGCATTGTTTACCTTCATCTTTGTCATCTTTCTTTTAGTCTTATTGGCGATGTAAAAAGGTGTTAAAATGCAGATTCCAGTCAATATTTAGTCCTATAAGCACCAATATGTTCTCTTTTTTTTCAAGTGAGTGAATATTTATGGAGAATGTTCTTTTCTCAACGTTTTTGTACACATCGATATAAGCTCTACGTATTTCAAATCGAGGCAGAAACCGAATGCAGCTGTGAAATAAACATTCAAGCGTTTAAAATATCTCAAAAATATTTTAAATCTATGTACAAATTTATTTGTCTTCATCATTGTTTTTGTAAACCTTCATCTAATCGCTTCACGTGGACATCATAAAGAGGGAAAATAATATTTGAGTCACCTTAAAAACCATATGATTATCGATTCAACCAACCCAGTTTAATATAATCGATATAATTTTTCATATACTTCTTCACTTAATATATTATTTTTACTTTATTGTATACGATAAAGTATTGTAATAGCCAAAATATTCGAATTTGATATTTTGATGAATCCCCATGTTTCAGAGCAATGAGTTCGAAAAATATGTTTTTGGAAAAATCTGTGACAAGCATGTGGATAGACGGACATTCAAAACTTCCTGTTACAAACAGATGGACACTCAGAATTTCTTGGGGTGGAATTCGTTCAAAATTTGATAGAAATCTGAAAATTTGATAATCCCTCCCCTCAAAATAGCCTTTTAGCTCATATATTTTTAGCTGTCATGTTCAGAGACATAATGCCAAATATACGGGTTTTTTTTCGGATACAGAGAAGACTGAAACGAAAAGATATTTTAAAATCTCCACACTTTTTTTGGTTATTGCAATACTTTCTCTGTACTAGTTATGTTATTAGAAGTATGCTAGAAAGTAAAAGCTTCCCTCAACTGAAGAAAATAAGTAATCACTTTGCTGGTATAATTACATTCGAACTCAAAGAAACTTTCTTCAATATATTCATGATATAGTTTCTGATAATAAATGCAAAGGTAGCAATGCTTTTACAATAGCAAAATTATTTCCCAAATCTACGTCTTACATAGGTTTGTTCGCTGAACATCTTCCTCTAATTTTCATAGATGCATCAGTTAATAAATTAACATCAGTCAAATAATTTTTATGTTTTACAGATATTGAACAATCAGGAAACAAATATTTTTTACATAAACTTGTTGATTGCTTATATAGCAACAATAACACTAATGTCTTTTATCCATGAGACCTAAAATGTAGGAAGATAAGTTTCAAATATGGAATTTTATCTAGTAAGTTTCAAGATTTTATTCTTTCAGGATTTTATTTTCTCATCTTGAATTTTATTGAAAAAAGATTCTCTTTTGATTAATATACCAATAAAAGGATATTTTTGATTTTGACAACTTGGTTTCATTTTGTATAAGAAGATACAAAGTCTAGCAGTTAACCCTTTCAGGGGCGGTGACATACTCCATATGTCACCTTTTTACAATTTTTTTAAAACCAGAAAATCGCGTTGAAATAACTACATAAAATTTCCTAACGTTTTTTAAGTCTTTATCTTGCCAATAGACGGCAGCACGAGTCTTAGAAAGTATTCTGATTCCACACAAAAAATTCAAGATGGAAGCATGTTTTCATATTATGTAATTTGTCTTCATTTTATTCCGATAAACTTTATTTTCGAATTCAAAAAGCTCATTTTTTTGCGTCATTCATTTTAAAAAGCGTCATGAATCCCTAAAACTGCTTTCATTTCATAAAAATACCTTCTAATTACGAGTTGCATATTTGTGAATTCGCTCCAAAACATGTTCTAGATGCGCGGTGACATACCCAGTATGTCACCTACCCCCCAGCCCCCTAAGGACCTTAATTTTTTTTAACTGTAAATTACATGTCAGTAATAGGATATAATCAGATTTAAATAACTGTTTCGAAAAAAAAATCATTTTTGGCATAGTGTCCCCTGAAAGGGTTAATGTTCTCTGAAGGCGAGAAAGAAATGCATCTAAATCCATTAAATGTCCAAGCACCGCATTCTATCGCAACGTACGAATCAAGAAAGAATTTTAACCTAACCTTCCTTCTCCTTTTTGTATTGAATAAAACTGTTGTTACTGTATATCAGACTTTGAATTCACGAATTTTTTTCTAAATTTATTTGCAAAGGTATATAAATTAGCAACAATAAAAAAATTCGTGAATTATTGGTCTGTCAAGATGAAGATAATGATCATAAAATCCATTAGGTATCAAAACATGAATGTGTATACTTGAATGAACTATATCTTTCTGGCACCAAACGAGCAAGTTTTTATTTTACAACATGATTGTACATTCCAAACTCTCCTAATTAGAGGTATATCATTATTTTGGCAGCAAACCTTTTAACTTTCTTAATGTTTCTATAAAATGCAAATTAATTGCATTATCCATATGAACTTTCTTGACCTTTTAAGATGAGTACAATTGTTTCTTAATCCACCAAATATATAGTCCCAAAAATATCGCTTTATTTCCGCCTGATTAAGATTATTCACGTTAAGACAAAAATCTAATCAATAAATTATAGTTTTTCTTTGGTATTCTTAAAGAATAAAAGGTTTATTTGAAAGCATAAAGTGTTCGATACCTCTAATTAAGAGATTACAACCTCAATCTCAGCTTCTTGTATTTTCTATAAACACCCAAAATAACGAGAGAAATCATTTGATATTTCTTATAGGAATGGGGACAATTTCATTAAAATCAGGTCGATATTCAATCGAAAATATGAAAATTGAAAGGAAGTCCTTTACTTACTAATTAGCTTTTGGACCAAATGATATATTAGTTTCTTTAAGTTGTACCAGTTGTACCATCCTACAATCTCTATTTGATATCAAATATATGTTAGCGCTGTTTAGCCAAGGTTGTTTCTCGCTCCATTAAAATTCACAATCAACTCACTAAATATCTTAATATGCAAAGTGACATAGAAATCAACAATATAAACCATTTAAGATTTTTTTATCTCTCAAGATGAGGATAATTATTTTCAAATCTAGAAAGTACTCTTTTTCTAGGTGCGTGATTCATACTGTTCAAGTTAATATGTAAATATAGGCTTTTAGTTTCAAGTTTTACTTACTGGGTTCCTCGTATTTGATCCTAAACTATACATTTCCTAACATATAGATAAATAAATAAACTAATAAATCAATTTGAAAACTCTCAGTCTCTTAATATGAGGACAGTTGGCTCTAAATCTATTAAGAAAAGTTTTTTACTAACATAATATTTTCATTCATATTATTCAACCGAATTCATACATTAATTAAGCCGATTAAACATTTTCCAATATTCTTAACATGACAAGTGAATTTCTTGCAAGTCTTCGAGTTTCAATCCAAACTCTTGACTTTCTAAAATACCTATAAAAGCACAAATTAATAACAGAAACTACATAATTTTTTTGATATATCTTTAATTGTTTCCAAGTGCAAGTGCTTAATCTATCTATTTACATTAGCCTTTATTGCACATGTGATTAATATAGTTCATTATTATTATAGACTTTCAGTTTCCTTGACGAATAAATGATTTACTAAGATGTTGATCATATTTCATCCCCAAACCATTGTTTTATAACATATGGAGAAATATATAATGTAATAAAGCAATTCTTGCTTAATCAAGTAACTATCGGTTTGATCCCAAATATCAACTAACTATTTATTTATGTTCAATTAGTAATATTGATGCTAAATTATATGTGAAATTAATTACAGTCCTTTTTCACTATTTTGATATTTACATTATTTGCAGTATTTGCATTCTTAGCTATAAACATATTTGATAATTATTTCCAAACCTGCAATTATCTATCAATTTAATAACAAGTATCTGCCAAGTATTTATGTTATTTTAATATTATTTACCTTATCGATGCTAAAATATATTTTAAATTAATTAATTATAGTTTTACTTCGCTATTTTGATATTTAAATTATTTATTTAAGAATTTACTGTATTTGACTTCTTATCTATTAAAATGCTAATAATTGTTTCCAAACCTGAAAGCATCTATCAATTTAATCCCAAGCATCTGCCAAGTATTTATGTTATTTAGCATATATCAATTTTATTTGTATCATCGATGCTAAAATGTATGTTAAATCAATTAATTATAATTTTTCTGCAGTATTCTGATATTTAAGTTATTAATTTAAGAATTAACTGATTAATATATAACCATCACTCTTCATATATATTCTTCACTATTCTGGTATTTAAATTATTTATTTAAGAATTCCCCGATTAATCTATAAACATGTTAATAATTGTTTCCAAACCTGCAAGTATCTATCAACTTGATCTCAAATATCTGCCAAGTATTACTATTATTTTAATCTTATTTGCATTATCGATGCTAAAATATATATTAAATCAATTATTGATAGTTTTTCTTCACTATTTTGATATTTAAGTTATTTATTTAAGAATCCACTGTATTTTGCTTCTTATCTAAAAACATGTTAAAAACTATTTCCAAACCTAAAAGTATCTATCAATTTAATCCCAAATATCTGCCATGTATTTATAATACTATTTGCGGTGTCAATGCTAAAATCTATATTAAATTAATCATTTATAGTTTTTCTTCACTATTCCGATATTTTATTTATTTATTTAAGAATTCACTGTATTTGGCTTCTTATCTATAAACATGCTAATAATTGTTTCAAAGTCTGCAAGTTATCAATTTAATCCCAAGTATCAGCCAAGTATTTATATTATCTTTTTAAATCTTATTTGCATTACCGATGCTAAAACATGTATTAAATCAATTAATTATAGGTTGTTTTGACTATTTTGCTATTTAATTTATTCATTTAAGAATTCATAATATTTGGCTTCTTATCTATAAACATGTTAATAATTGTTCCCAAAGCCTGCAAGTATCCATCAATTTAATCCCAAGTATTTATATTATTTTAATCTATTTGCATTATCAATACTAAAATATAAGTTCAATCAATTAATTGTTGTTTTTCTTCACTATTTTGATAAGTGATTTGTTTGAGAATTCTCTGTAAATTGCTCCCTATCTATAAACCTTCAAATGATACAAACCATTTGAGATTTCTCACAAGATGAGGCGAATTGCATTCAAATCCTCTCGACATTCAAACACCACATCCCATTCCAAAATATGAACCATGAAATAAAGCCACTCTCCCTCCCTCACCCCTACTGGACCAGATGATGGATTGGTTCCTTTGTGCCGGACCTTGTCACTGGCGGATAAAAGCAAATCCTGCGAGTTGTATCTTCGCGTGCCGGGGGGTGCTCGGAGGGTCTTCGGAGAGCCGAGACAAATGATCCGCAAAATTGCGGATAACTGAGGATTTTGAATGTACTCCCGAATGTTCCTGCATTGGTAATAGTTTGGGATGCGGATGCGTTTGGCAGTGGGTGGAATTGATGGTTCTGGCCCCCGAACGAACGGGATAAAAACCGAAAGCGCAGAAAAACAACCACGCCAAAGTGTTCCAATTTTTTCCCCTCCTTCTTTTGTTCTTTAAGTCCCCTCCCCATCCCCCCTTTTTCCAACTAGTAGTTCCTTTCAAGATGGGAAGGGTGATTTGTTCGAAAATTCCTCGAAGGGTAAGGGATGATCGATTCAAATTTTTAAAACGCGACGGTTCGTTTCGTCTGTGTTGCGAGTTGCATATTTCGAGCTAGAGTTGAATTGAATAAAATGCATCATGGCGCTTAAAGATCTTTCTCCCTTACTTTTTTTCTTCTTCTTTTTTTGTATCCTCCCTTTCTTTTAAAGGAAATGCAGAGGTAATGGGAACAAACACGAACAAGGGGACGAAGTGGATTCGTTGAAAAAGAAAAAAAAAAAAGAGAGATAGAGAGAATGAAATGAATCATTTTTCCACTTTTATCTGCAGTTTCGTGAAATATGTAGTAAGATAAATGGGTTCGATGTCTAGATTTATGCTTTTTTTCCACCGGCAATCATTAAAAGTTTCACAAATTGCGAGTAGCATCGATGCATTTAATAGCTTTCATCATAAATTTTATAAGAAAAATGAATTATTTGTAAAAACCGATGAATGTCTTTTATTTATAAGAACATCTTTTTCCTTGCGAAAGATCATTGACTAGTCTAAGAACATTCACTGATTTTTTTTTCTATTTCTACTATTAGTTCACACTCTCCTTATATATATTTATTCATATATCTTGTTCAAATTTTCAATCGTAAATAAAATACTTTTTATTCACCAACTCAAGTTCAAATACATTATTTTTAAAACTTGTTTGGATAACACTTGATATTAATTCTGCCTTTTCAAATATTAATTTGTTAAGTTTAGTTAATTTTTAATACTTTAAATATAGTTTTATCAGTTTATAATGAAACGAAATTAACCGGTAGTAGCTCAAATGGTAAAACTCAAGGAATTCGGTATTTTTCAAGTGAAGGTGAAGAATGAAGCAAGAATGAATTCAATTCTTGCGAAAATCAATCATTTTTTGATGCTTAATATTTTTTATGATTATTTAATAAAAAGTAACTGAAATATTTTTTTCTTTGATGGCCAAAGTAAGAATTGAATTAATTTATTGTATATTACTTTTTATTAGTAGAAATACAAAATAAGATAATTATGATACATATAAAGGTTATTAATCGAAATTTTAAGAAAGTCAACAGTCTAATACAGTGATGGGGAAACTTTTTTTAAGACGGGCCATTTGTAATAACTAGACGATCGTAGCGGGCCAAAGAATAATGCTTAATCGTTAAAAAATTTATGTGTTCTATAAACATATACATATATTATTACATACACTTACTATTTTAACAGTAAAAAAGCAAAAGGTAAGAAAATTATAAGCACAAAATATAAAATGAATTTATTGTAGTTCTTGACGTGAAGTATTATCACTTTATTTTCTGGTGTCATTACTGTTTGATGGTGCATGAAAAAAATGAAATTGAGACTGTTTTATCAAAATTTCACCATAGTCCGGTTCCATTTGCAAAGCAGAAATTCTTAAAACTGATGAAAGGTGCTCATCTGTAATTCTGTTTCTGTAATTACATCTGTAATCTGTAATTAGTTTTCCTAAGCTTCATTGTTGAAAAGATTTGTTCGCATATATAAGATGAGCCAAACATTGTCATTATCTTCATTGCATGAGTAATTAGATTTGAGAAATTATCTGGACTTAAATTTTTATAAAATTCTAGTAATGGTACTGTATGAAAAGTTTGTTTCAGGAGAGTATTACAGTTTAGTTCTATTACTCAAGGTGAAATTTTGCATCAACTTCTTCGTAATTAATATTGAATAGGGTCGCAAAAATACTAAACTCTGGTTCCATTTTTCTAAAGTCCTGAAATATCCTTTCAAATTCTGAAGATAGTTTTCTCAAATTAATTTTGTATTTTTTAATCTTATTGTTTGATATATTGAATTTTAAAGATTGTATTCTTGGAAAATGAGAAAAATCAGATTTAGAGATCTGATTAGCAAATAATAATAACTGTAATTTGAAACTCTTCAGGTATTTCCAAATATCGTGAAAAAAATGATTTTTCCCTTGCAATTTGAGATTAAGTTGATTCATGTGTACAAGGAGGTCTGTGAAAAAAGCGAAATCAGAAAGCCACGTTTCGTTTTCTAAGACGTCAAATTGATTATAAATGTCTTTATCAAGAAGAAAATTCCCAATATCGTCTTTTAAATCCCAAATTCGTTCAAATACTTTTCCAGCACTTAACCAATGAACTTTTGAATAATACAAGATATCGGAGTGCTCAGCATGTACGGACTCCAAAACCTGTTGAAACTGGCGATGTAATAATCCTCTGGAACGAATCATATTTACTAGTTTTACAACAATATTAAGTATATGGTCAATATCTAAAGCCGATTTACAGAGAGCATCCTGATGTATAAGGCAATGCAAAAAAACAACATCATTTTCTAGTTTTACAACAATATTAAGTATATGGTCAATATCTAAAGCCGATTTACAGAGAGAATCCTGATGTATAAGGCAATGCAAAAAACAACATCATTTTCCGGATACTTAGAATTAAATTTCCCAACAAATCTTTGATTGATTCCAACCATATTAGGAGCACCATCTTCTCACCAAATTCTCCATCTGAAAATGCTTTATTAGATTTAGCAATATTATAAGCCAACACATAACTGGCTTTCGTAGCGCATCTTTGAAAATGATTAGCTCTCTGAAATAATTGTTGTTGACTTGATAAATTTTTTATTAAATCTTTCGATTTAATTTTTTTCACCTCTTCACTTAACGATGAGTAGGAGTGGTTTTCATGTTTGCTCTTGAAATGGCGTTGAATGTTATATTCTTTTAAAACTGCAACAGTTGTATTGCAAAGTAAGCACACAGGTTTTTCTTTAAATAAAGTAAAGAAATATTTCCACGTCCATTCTTGTATTTATACCTACCTGCAAGGATTGTTCGAAATTGGAGTTTTGCGGTTCTTTCGGAAAAACAGAACAATCAATCGAAAATGCGAGAGTGTTTGGAAGTTTCGAGCGAAGAGGAGTCAGCTGTTTGGGTCGGATGGATTTGTCCAGAATACTATTGTGTTTTGAATATCGCCGCAGGTAGTTTTTATGCGGGTCGTCATATTACGAAGTAAGAATGCGTTCAAACATTCTCACGACGGCACTCTTAAACGGGCCGGATTAAACCTTTTCGCGTAGTTTCCCCATCACTGGTCTAATATATCACACATATTCTCCAATGGATGAACCATAAAAAAATTTAAATTAAGACAAAGTTAAAATTCTTTAACAATAGAAGATGATAGTATTGATCAGTGTAGTATTTTTTTTTTATTAATTGTAACAGTATATCTTTCCATTCGGTATATATGAATAAGTTACATTTTAATGTTTCAATCCTACTAAAGATAATTACTCTTAAAGTTTAAATTCCTCTTCTTTCATTCTAAATTATCACTTAGCGTTTCTCAGAATCCCGCTTAAGATAATTACTCTTGAAATTTAAATTCCTCTTTTTCATTCTAAATTATCAGCTAACGTTTCCCAGAAGAGTATTTCTCTTTTTCTAAAGAATTTGAATTTCTGACAGTTAGACTTGCTTCAAAGCTATATTTTAAATAAGTAAATCTATGCAAAGGGTTACTTTAAATCACCATATCGTCAAATATGCAAATAATAATTTTCCTCCTTGAGAATGCTAACAAAATTAAAAGAATTTTTCTTAAGGTATCAAAAGTATGAACTTCTCATTTTATTTAAAAGAATTTCTTTCCGAGAACGATCTGAAATTTAATTTTAAATTGGAATTTTCAGAAAAGATAATGAATTGTAACAGAAAAAAAAATTCAACTTCGTGAAAGAAATTTATTCTTTCAAAACGTTTGATAAAGTTTTGTTAGATTTCCTTTTTATGTAAGAAATTAGTTTAAAAGAATTTCTAATGTATTTTTTAAATTCCTATTTTGCTCCAAACTAACATTTTTTTTCTTTATTCTAATTCTTCGTGCTAGAATTTAATTCAATTTGAAGCTATTTGAAAAAAAAATCCACAAGTTCATATCTTTTTAAAAAGTGAATATAATTTTTTTAAGAAACTATTGGCTAGTGATATTATAGCTTGTCTTTAGATTTAGCAGAAGTTTCATAATTGATACTCGCTTTTTCAAAATCCTTAGAAGAAATTCTTAATTCTCTTTTAAAACAATTTTGTAACTTTTAAACATTTTCAAATCGTTTCTTCAGAATTATAATCATTCTATTTTTGTAAAATTAAATGCAAATACAATAAAAATCTTGATGTAAATCTTAAATGCCAATTATTATAAATATGTCTATAGCATAATGGTATTTCTGAGTTAAAATATGTCAATCAGAGTTAAGTAAAGGCATTAAATTATTAATATTACAAATAATAATCATTTATATTATGGTTGAGCTATAAAACCTTAATTTACAAAAAATAAAGATAAATATAACCAAAAAAAAGAGTGCTATTTTTGAAGAATAATATAGTTTCACCAATATAATACTACCTGTTGTACTACAAATTTTTAGATACTTAGGATAATTCTACTTAGAAGAAGGTATATATTATATATGATATTATATATGATACAAATGTTTTTCTTCATCTTCGAAAAATGAAAAGTTTCCAACTCAATAAAATATATTTAATTACCATAAAAGAATAATGATATCCTCATTATAAATAATTATTATGCTAATTAACGTGAATTCTGAATAAATAAATAAGGAAATAAAGCTCTTCGCAGCTACTTTCACATTTAAAAAAATTCCACTTGATTAAAGCAGTCAAAGAATGAAAAATTGTAAGTTTTCATTAAAATCACGATATTATGATTTAATATAAAAATGCCAATCATGTTGAGATAAGCTGTTTGTGTTTCGTCTAAAAGCTTCACTTAACATAAATAAAAGCCAGGTCAAAGGTTAAGCAGCTGGTCCAAAATCCATCAAACTTATTATTTAAAACAAAAAAGACAGCTGTCATCTTTCTAAATATAAAATTTAAACAATTATTCGATTGATTGAGTATTAAACCTAATTTTTCCATTTTTCTATACTAAATCTCAACACTTTACTAGTACACATTCAATTTTAGCTCAGTTTTGATTTCAAATTTTATTTAAATAATACAATTAGCAATTTATTAGTTGATGAGAATTATGAAATAAAGAATTTGTAAATATTTTGTGACTAAGCAATGATTTGATTTTCTTTTGCTTCGTTTTTCTTTTAAGAGTTTTTGGTTTTATTTTTCAGAATATATCTTTTGATATATCCTTTTAACATTTGTTTTTTTGTTCATAATTTTTTTGAGATTTTTAAAGACAATTTATACAATAATCATAACAATATTTTTTTGCCTGAAAATAAGTGTTATTAATACAAATGTTGACAGAATGCATTAAAAGAATGTGCTCTGGAAAAATAGTAAAAGAAAAGTCTAAAAGCAAGCTATTAACAATTTATATCACTATATCTATGAATTGAATATAGATATATATAAAAAAAATTGTCAGTCTTTTATAATCGTCTGATCCAAAATATATTCCTTTTCTTTAATGCTTCAGACGATAAACAATTTTTTATATAATAGTATTTTATACAAAAGTAATTTTTATATTAAAAGTATAAAACATTGAAAGTCTTTTTAATGAATAACAAAGAGTATAACAGCTAATAAAAATATCTGAAACATATTTATTAACTAGTTACTAAACTTAAACAGTTATTACTTCCTTTATTTTTACTCAGTTCAAAACTCAAACAAATTAAGAATTCAAGCGAAAGCAATCAGCGATGTAGAAAAATCAACTTTCTTACATACATAATACAGGGACAGTGAAACTTGTTTTACAGAATATTTAATTCGCCGAATAAAATGTTAGTTCTAAGTTTAAAACTGTTTTATTAATATGTTTCCTTGCATATTAAATATATTTTTATAACATCTACATTCAAAAGACTGCATATGATCTGAAATTCAAATTGCTTATTCAGATAAGAAATTTTTTATTTTTATTTTATTCATTTTAGTTATGCTAAGTTAAGTTTGGGTGTTTTTAAGTATGTCTCAATATTTATACATTTATAAAATAGAAAGTAAACAATTTTTATTTTTTATAAAAGTTATTTTGCTTCTTTTCTGCATTGAGAACTGGTTTTGTGATTTCTACAGAACGCTTATAAATTGTTTTTTTTTATTTGCTTGTTTCTAGTTAAGGAGATGATTGCATCAGACACAAAATTTCACCCTACATAATAATAATAAAGATGAATGTCTGCATGTCTATTTTCACAGGATACACCTTATCTTTTATCCTTGATTTAGCAAATTCTATAAATATTATTTGAAGAATTGCACACAGAAAAAGTTTTTCCGATATATTGGCGATAATTTTAATCATTTTAAAATTGAAACGGACTTTTGTATCTGTTAATAATAGATTATTTAATCTTTAATTGAAATATATTTTTACCTTTCTCAAAATTCAACAAATTATTAAATTCTCTTTTGTATTCTTGCATTTCTAATTAAAGAGATTATAATTTTAATTATTTAAAAATTAAACCAGACGCTTGTATCTATTTATTATAACTTCAACAAATTTAAATGAAATGCATTTTTACAAATTTTTAAAATTCAAAAATATTATTTTTCAATGATACCTAATTGATTATCGTATACTTTTCCTAAATTTTGGAGATTTTTAAGTTCTAAGTAATAATTTTACTGTCACCAGGAAATTAAAGCCATTTTAATTATTTCATCAAATATTGAAAGATTAAGTTATTTCTGTTGATTAATATTCCACATAAATGATTCTCCTTATTATCTTCGCATTTTACATCAATTAAAAGAGAAAATAAAGCAATAATACTTCTAAAAACAACATGAAATTGGAGGCTTCATTATTGGACAGTTACATTGTTAATGCCAATTACATACAATGGCACTTGACTTCATCAGGAAGGTTTGTAGACGAAATATACAGAAACAAGTCTACTATTATTAAAATTCATATTTTGAAAACTATCACATTTTGAAGTCCAAAAATATATTTGGGTGAATTATGATTATAGAATCATGCACAAAAGTTTTAATTAAAAGCCACACAAGCAGTATTCTTGAAAAATCGTTAGTATGCCTAAGACAGCTAGGAGTCAAATGAATTAAGAAATAATTTCCTTAAAATTAAGTATTTTTAAAGAATCCAATTATTTTACGAGAAATACGTAAAAAGAATATTTTGATTTGTCTTAGAATTTTTTCTCGTATTTCCTAAGCACTTGAATATATATGCTTCCGAACCATTTTGACCATTCGTTATGTTCCCTTTCTTTATCTTTATCATTTACAATAAATGCAGGATACATGTATAAAATATATAAACATACTCGTATAAAATATATAAACATACTCG
>JAPMOQ010010798.1:2944356-2965153 GCA_026543055.1 Argiope trifasciata | reverse complement strand
GTATAAAATATATAAACATACTCGTATAAAATATATAAACATACTCGTATAAAATATATAAACATACTCGTATACGATAACTATACTCATAGAAAGAATTCAACATTATGTTTAATGACAAACGGATTAGCTCTGCTAGTAGGACTTCAATTGTTCAATAATAAATTATCTACTTCAGTACGCTTCATTTGGTTCAGTAATACACTATCTACTCCAGTAAGCTACACGATGCTTGATTAAGTAACATACTTTCTACTTTAGTAATAGACTATCTGAATGGAAGGGAAAATAAACTAGTGTATTATTAGGTTGGAAACTATGAAACGGGCATTGAATGGAGGTAAAACTAAACAGAAAACGACCGTTTCATAATTTCCAACCGAATATATGTAACGGACTTTTGATTTTTAGCAAGCAAATAATATCAATTTTTATAAGAAAAAGTATCAAATGTAAAAACAATTATTTTTCCAAACTGGTTTAAATTGTTTATGACTTTAATAAAAATAAACAATGACTTAAAGAAATAAAGTTTTCACATTATGATAACTCGAATCTTTGCGATTGTTGATTTCTTTTTTTTAATTTATTATATTTTTTATATTTATATATAAATTATATTGATTTTTTATTTGAAATTTTGCTATAATTTATATTGTCAAATAGGATACCAAATAATCATTTGAAACATATAAGTTATAAACTTACATGTTTCCAAATTTATTATTTTTTCCCAAATATTTTCAACGTAGAAATATATTTGAGATGAAAAACTTGCTGTGAAAAGTTAACTCTAGCGAACTGCAAGAAAATATTCCAAAAATAATTATTGCAATTGCATTATCTAGATAATTATATCGGGAAGGATATGCATCGATTAAAGTTAAGTAATTTAGTCTGCGGTTGCATAATTACTTCGGAGTTGCAAATAACAAGTAACTAACTTATTTGTCTTTTAGAGAAAAAAAATTTAATGCCGTGCTTCCATTTATACTAATTAATTTACTGTAGCAAAACTATTTTTTCCTCCACAGCTATGCGCAAACGCAAGAAAAAACCTGCTCAAATACTATTATTTAGTCTGTGTTGCATAATGAATGCATTTGGATGTATTAATTCAATTAACTAGATCAAGATAAGAGCAAAAAATAGTTAATTATTCGCTCTGCAAATGTCCATTTATTTTTCAAGAAGATATGAAAACTCGTACTGATTAAGATATAATTACTGTGCCTTGAAAATAATTTATGAAGAATATATTTTCTAGATAAATATATAGAAGTTTCAAATACTTTTCATTTGTGAAAATAATTTCGTAAATTGTAATATATTTCAGTTTTGAATTGCTTTGCTTCTTTCGACTCAAATTAGAAGGGATTATCGTTCAAAAATTTATAATTAAAAATAAGATAATATTCCATTCCAATCCAATTTCATTTCTATAAAGATATTAATTGATTCTAGGCAACGTATTAATTGGAAATATTATTAACTTTTTATTAGTTGCATTTTTTAGTTAAGAACTATCAAGTCCTGTCTCCTCGCCAAGCTCATGAAATATTCGCCATTTTTTAAAATGCTCGCCAAATAGTTACCATCTTGCATAACAGCGAAGACCATGTACAGTTGGGAGAATTTCAATTTTATCGTTAGGATTAAAAATTGAAATTTCGGAACTGACACTGACGGACTTTAGCTTGAAAAAACGATACCGTAACTTTAGTGGATATCTAGAAAATTTTGAGATAAAGGATGAGAAAATAGTATTCAGAACAAACTATATAACTCAATAAATTGAGGCAGTTTCACCCCACTCACATTGACTTTAACTAAATAACGGATGAATCATTTATTAATTTCATTTTAAATGAAGTCCGAAAGTTCATTTACGACAGATTAATGACCAAACAATCAAAATGTTTCTAAGTTATTTATTTTAATTAATAAAAATTATTTGAAATTGCAATTAAATTTAAACATTATTTTCCTTATGCACTTAATGTATAAAGTGAAGAGACGAAAAACGAATATAATTGTCAAATTCATTATTTTATAGAATGACTGATTTTTTAAGGGTTTTTTTTTACATCAAAAGAATTATATTTAATTGATTTCTTTATTTGTCAGCATTTTTTTTAATTTTATGTTCGACATTGCTTATTAAAACTTAAAAGTTTACTTTCCTCTACTATTACTGTTATTTAATGACCTTAATTATACAGATAATGATATTCTATTTTTTTTTTCTATTTTATTTATGAACAGTTTAAATAAGATGGATAAAGAAACACAGTGTTAGGCTTACCGTTTATAGCTGACCTAAATATGGATTAAACTTTTATGTTATTTTTGAGAAAGTGATGACATTTTCATCCTATTATCAATATCTCATGAAATTGAAAAATAATCAAATAATATTATGTATGTGATCGATCAATCTCTTTGTAAAAAGGCTTCCAAAATACACATTCACACTATAGATTCAGTAAAAATACCAAATTTACGACAAAAATATAAATTTCATAATTATAGTACCTAAATGCTGTGTAATTTATGAGCGGCTTTACTCAAAGTCCTCGATTTCATACGAGGAGAGGAAGATAAATTTATTGGGGAATGTATGAGAAAGTTTTCAGGAGACTACTCCCACTAGTTTAGTTATGTTTATATTGTTACGAACCTATAATTTTGCTTCCCTGTGCGATAATGTCATTGTAAAAAAGACTGATTTACAGTCATCTGTATTGGGTGCTGCCGGATGTCGCTTCATTGATTCACAGAGCTTGGCGACAGACATGGCAACTGTTTCGCAAATTGGAGACGAATTAGATGAAAAAATGGTTAATTCTCGAAACCTCGAGAATTTTGTTGATCCTTCCATTAGGAACCGAGATGCGTCCAGATATGCCCTGATTGGTCCTGAAGTTTCTAGCCTTGCCTCCCGAGAGCTATAAAAGGTTGGCACACTCAAGTTGTGAGTAGTCCTCAGCTGAGGAGTGGTGGTAAATCGGACGGCTGTGAATAGTGTTCGGAGTCACCGAGAGAATATCGAAACAACGGTCGACTGTTGAATTGTTGTGTGCCGTATCATGTCGTCGTCGTGTCTTGTGTCGTTGCCCGTTATGTGAAGTAGTAAGCTGGCAGTTGAAGCAAAAATAAACAGAGTAGTGTTTCAGCCATCTGAAGAGACCATAGATCGAAGCCCCAAGGATCCCCTCTCCACTGAATCTTGTATGGTGGCTTGTGGATGTTATTACTACCAGATTTCAAAGTGTGGGCTACTGTTATTGTGCGCTGTTGAGTGTTCTTCTTCATTGTACATATTTGTTGTCTTTGTACTGTCCTGTCTTCGTCTAAGTAAACGTCGTTTTTGTGTTTCTTTCTGAGGCCTTCTAATTGTGTTTATCTCATTCCATGCACCCAATACGCACGAAACGAACCCGGTGGTTAGAAAATCCGCAACAATATGTAGACAAAAACATAGACCCATCATAAATTTTATCCAAAAATATGAAAATTGCAGAAATTTCGCATTTCTATATTAAAAAATAAAGAGCAAGTGGTGTTGGACAAAACCAAAGAAATGTAAGTAAATCGATTAAATGTGTCAAACTGCATTTTCAAATATTAAAATGCTAGATTTCAGTATATCACTAATAACTTTCGTAATATGGCATAATATTTAGAAAATTCTCATTTAAAAAAATGCTTGGTTTTTTTTATTAACTTCTTTTCTAATGAATCTTTATACGATGATTAATTTTTAAACATATTATCTGGAACAAATACTACATTTTAAATTTTTGAACTCTCCTTTCATTGCGTTTTAAATAAGATATAATTCGGAATTTTTCTTGGAAATTAACAGAAACTAATGTAATAAATCTTTAAATTCTATTTTGATATGTCAAATTAATAGTTTTAAGTTCTTATCTGAAATGTCTAAATTTAACTGAAATTTTTAAAAATATAATGGTGTAATTTCATAAGAGCAATATTTAAACTCTTCTATAATCAGATGTTGCAAAGAAATATTTCTAAAGAAAAGCTTTGTTTTAAATTTTATATAATTTTTTCCTCATATGAGGTAACAAACAATTTTAAAATTTAACACGCCATATTTCTTTGTTGAAGTGTTTCAGAGTGAATAATATGTTTTTGAGAAAGCATGCAATTCAATGTACACATTGAATGTAAAGATAATTTCAGAATTGTGCTTTCTACAATCTCATTTGTAATTTTATCACTTCATTTTCATTTGGTTTTCGTTAGTACATTAGTTAGTTAGGTTTCGCAACATAAATTAAACATTTCCTTACTTGAATATTGTGCTTGAATATATTGCTTCAATTCCATACATTTAACCAGTAGATGACGCCTCTCGTGGGAAATCCAAATTTTAGGAAAGCAATCGATTTACCCTTAGTTAAATTCTGAAAGTACTGCAACAATGCGTAGCAATTTAGAATGTGTAAGTATAGAAAATTTTCAAACTCTAGCACATGATGAAAATATTTAAAACTTTGTATATAATTTCGCCTTTACAGACATGCCAATTCAATCCAAATAAAAGTATACAATGAAGAAAAGTTTTTATGTTGACATAAATAAATTTATAATTGTATTGCTAACGAAATTGTTTAAATTACATTTAATTTTTATACTATTTTCAACATTTGGCCCCACTATATAACAAATTCTTTTGAATAAAAAAAATAAAAATTTGTGGTTTGAAAACAGTTGGAATTTAAAAAATTTGAAACATTTTGAAGAAGATTTCTATATTTAGAAATACATTTCCAATAGCATATACCCAAAGTGATATTTTTAAAAGAACTAACATTTATTTGCTTATAAAAATAAATTCCAATATTGATGCAGGGTGAGAAAGTTCAATACATAGAAATTGATTTCAAGCAAATATTCATCGAAATATTTCATTTGAAGATTCCCGTTGATAAATCAAATTTGCAAATTTTAATCTTAAAAAGCACTCATTTTTATAAGATTTCCCCAAGGAATATTCTTATAAATATTTGCGATACTTTCAGTCCATTGTGTATGATTTATAAAGGACTTAATATGATTGATTTTTTATTAATATATATTTTAAGACACATGCATAATAATAAGAGGATTATTTTGGAAACAATATTATTGAATATATCTAAAGACGGAATTGAAGAGGCTAGTCTATTGAAAATTATTTTATTTACTTCAAAAACGGATCTTCTAAACAAAGCGGTGAAGATTTTCAGAAATCAATAAGATAAATAAATTACTATCGAAAAAGTCCTATTCAATAGATACAATAGCAAAAATTAAATTTTCAACTTCTTATTTATGGTCTTGTTATTAATTCAGACAAAAATCACTGTTTGATATTTTCAAAAGAAATAATTAAATTTATTGTTCCTTGCAAATTCAAATGAAATCTCTATTCATTTTAGCTAGTTTGAGAATGCATTGAGAAAAACACTCATTTTTATTTGTTCATTTATTTTATTATTAATTTAATGTGGATTGTTTTGGTTTTGCATATTGACTTTTATTTAATACTTTTCAGCATTCATAGTGAATATTGTTTTTTATTATCATAGAAATAGTCTATCAGCTCATATGGATAGGAACATCCTTCTGTATTATTTGTTTAAAATATCACGACGAAAGCTTTGATTCCAGGATATATTTTGCTCGTTAGAGTTATTTATTAATAGAATAGAATTCTTTATTATACGTTAGAATTATTTATAATATATAGTCATTACAATCTTTATTTCTTTTACTAATATTAGTAATTTTATCATTAAAATCCTTGAATGCAAACAGTAAATGTAACTAATAGTTGTATAATTTTAATTTGAAGACAATGGGTCAAATGTAACTCGTTTAGATCTCTGTGAGCTTTATTGAGAGAGTATTATCGATACCTTTTTAATCTATGTTAATTTTTTAACATGGATTAAGAAATTTTCATGTCTAAACACACTCTTAACACAAAAACTAGTTTTGTATAGTATAATATGCGAAACTTAATATTATTTTAAATCTTAGTCATCGTTTTTTAATTGAAATTAGAATGAAAAATTTTCATGTATAACAGTTTTAGCATAAAAACCACTTTCATATAGCATAATATACAAAAGTAAAAGTACGGTCTGGAAGTCCTGAGATAGACTTTTAATTAAAATTAGAAAATAAGTGAAAAAAAATATAAAAAAATAGTAAATAGCTAATTTTCTCGTTTAGTTAATACTAAGTTAAGTATTAAGTTTATTACATTAGTGTTGCAAATTTTCATGACAGATGCTAAAGTATAAAAAAAAAGCTGCATTCGCTTGAGCGACTGTCTAATTCTTAGTTTTAACAATAGCTAAATTATTATTTAAAGACTAAAGAAAGCGTTGTCATAATATGTATTATAATAAAAGAGATTTTAAACAATTATTAATGTAGTGTTAGCGGTTAAAAATCATTTTTTTAATTGTACTATTTGAGCATTTGATTACAATCGTACTTTGGAAAGTTCAAGGTATTTTTTCTCAAATCCTGTACAGTAATTTTGACTGGTAAAAATACTTTAGAGCGATAAAAACATGTAGATTAATCTTCCGGAAAAATTCGACTTAGAAAAACTCATATATATGAATTTTTCGGAACAATAAACAAGTCCTTTTATTCGAAAAAAATTTATGCATCAAATTACTTTTCGGTGCGCTAAGGGTTAATTACATTTGGAATTCATAAAATGGCACCACCTGTGGCAAACTTTTATAAGATATTGACTGTAAGATTTCGAAATTTATGATTATTAATTATAAATTAAAATAAATAAAGAATAAAATCATCCATATTAAGATTGGTTTTTTTTCCTCTTCTAAAACTCTAATGTTTGTTTGAATCAGTTTTTCTGTCTCTTAGCATGACTAGAACTAGAAATCTCAAAAATCTCAGCATTGTATTCACGTATAAAAAGTTTTTACAAAAAAGGGAGTAATATTGTTGCTATAAGCTACAATACGAATTCCTGCAAATATAACTGATGCATTAGTCGAGTTTTCCTCGTGTTTTATCATAATGTGTATATATTATAATAATAAGTATAATGGTAAAATAATGGTAAATAATAAGTACAATGGTGAAAACTTATTCTTCATTCTTCATCGAAATTTCAATTTCTGTAATACCAAACTTAAATTACTAAAGTTTCAGTACACAAGATAAGTTTCTTAATCTTTTAATCATCATGTTCCATTATTATATTGAATGAATTTTCATTTCTAAACATGCTATAACGAGATTCCTATGCACTAATAATTTACTAAACAAAATTACTTTTCCGTCTTGCTAAAGATTAATCGGCTTTTCCTAGCAATTCGTTATCTGAAATGCCAAGTTTCAGAAGTTTTCAGCCAGTAATTGCCCGACTTGGCGATTTTTTCGCCATTTCCTTCATTTCTGGCAACCCTTCAGTACTTCATTGTACTTTGTTCATTCGAAATTCCTCTGCTTCGTTAGCCTCATTTTCAAACCTTATCTCTCGAAACGAACTTTTCCGTCGGAGAAAACCTTCCGCTAATCTTTCTCACTAATTAAAGGGGGGAGGGAAGAAAGATTCCTGGAATAAAATGTTATAATAAAACTTTTGATCGAAAAGTTGTATGATGGATTTGGCTTCCATTAAAACGACGGCGCCCAGAGTAGAAAGGGAAAAAAAAGGAGATTTAACTTCGAACAGGAAGCCGATCCAACTCAGTTTTCGATTTTTAATAAGTCAACCGAAGCAAAAGGAAACTTTCTCTGGTGGATGCCTGCTTTAGCAAAGGACAGGGCACATTGTTGGCCTTTGTAATTATGAATATTTTAGGTAATTATCTCGGATGCAAGTTTCTGGTAGCCGAGTTTGCATTGATTGATCAGAAAGTTGTACTTATGTCAGCTTAAGAATTCGGATTCAGCGGATTTTCGTTATTTTCGTGCAAGAAGCATGAAAATTAATTGGGTAGTTCTGGTAAATTTTGCTTTTATCTTCAACTTCTTAATTTTCTGGCAATATTTTAAAGTGTTTGCTTCTGCAGAGTCATCTGAAGTGAGAATTTACCGATACTTATAATTACTTGTTTAAAGTTGTTCAGATTTTTCAATATCTGCCAAAGAGAAGAGCAATTTACATGGAATGTTTTGTGTGCCAAGAAGTTCCAAACCGTGCCATTTTGTTCTAAAAGTTCTTGAATTTATAAAGTTAGGAGTCTAGATTCAATATTCATTTCGATAATTATATTCTTATCTTTAGAAGAAACTTTTGAAATTGTTATAATAGCGAAGCCAGAAAAATAAAATCTTTCATGGTAAATAAAAGTTTTAAAACAAGTAGATACGCCTATGTCATTTTAATAGTAAAAGCTGCTCTATAAGTTACAAATGTCCGTCTATATATTGTTACGAGAAAATATTTCTAAATTTTTCTTTATTGGCAGACGATAAATTAAGAAATTAAAAGCAACAAATGTTCTATTTGTTTTTCCATAATATTTTGTAATTATGTATAAACATAATTATTAAACAGTATTTTATAATAATTTGTTATTGCAATTAAAAATATTTTAAATCGCCTTTTGTTTACAGGAGCGTTTGTATAAACTTGTAAAGAAATTGGGTTCAATTTATTAAATTGAATATTCATCAAACATTATTTGGAGAAACATTTTTTTTTAATTTTAAAATCTATAAAATGATGTAGTAAAAAAAAATTGGACTGAAGAATTTCTCCTGTTTTGAAAATAATCATAATTATCTGATAATAATTGTATGATACACTTTGATTCCATTTTCTACAGATAAAAGATAAAAGGTTGCCAGCAACAGACACTGGTTGACATTTTGTAACAGCCAGCATTGAAACATGGAATAATGTCGACTTATTTAAATTAATTCAAGAATTTTATTTCAGAATAAGAATTCGAATTCAGCAGGCACTTAGAATGTTTGTATAAATATGCGTAAAAATTTATGTAAATTTGTAATTTTTTTTAATATTCTTAATTTTTGACGAGAATACGATTAAAAAAAGAAACACCTGTAGCGAGACAAATTCTGATATCATGAAGTTATAATAAACAATTCAAATAATTTATAGTTTTTATCTGTCACAAAAAAATACCATTTTTCATGATATCATAAAGTTTCCATTTGGAAACTAACATTTTGTTTGTCTAAAAGAATTGAAATGAACTCATAAAGCCTTTTTTTAAATATTTCTTTAATATCTGTTTTAAAAGTGTTTTCAAATTACAAAACCTAAAAGCTTGAATTGTAGAATGAAAATTTATCCAACAGAATAGTAGTTTTTTTTCAAAGATGGATACTTTTTAGCTATTGTTCAGTCAATATTACATAGTAACTGAAAATTGTCCTAACATAATATATACGCAAGATGGCAAAATTTAAAATTCTAGAATTTTTTTTACTAGCCAAATATTTTGAAAATAATATTTAAAAAGAATTTTAGCATGTAAATTTTTTTTGATACATCATGATTTCATCATAACAATTTTTTTGCCCTCTTTTCTAAACAAACGATACTTTTAAAGGTATTTATATTATTTTTTAAAAATAATTAGAGCCATATATAAGGCGCACAATTATATTCTATGTGCATGCAAAATAAACATTAAAAAAATCCTCTCATTGTTGTGAAACATAATCTAATCATTCTGGAGATTTTTCGGGCTATTAATATATCATAGGGTTAGCATAAAGCAATGTGTATTTTCTAGAATACAATATGTACCATACATAGCAATATATACTTTTTCGGACAGAGAAAGTGCTATTATCATTGGAAATAACAAATCTTCACGTTTCTGATCTCTCTGAATTCAAAAAATGCATTTTTGAAAATATGATTGTCTATTTACTGGACAATTCAAAAACGCTTCGAACTACAGATGAAATTCTGTATATAATTTTTGCTTTAAATTTGTATGTATATGATACATTATGAACAAAATTCACACAAAAAGAGTACTTCTGTCTTTTTATATATGTTAATATGATAACTACAAAAACATAGAAAACTACATGAATAAAATTTGATACAGAGATTTAATATCTAAAGTGTAGATATACATCAAATTTATCAAGGAATCAGCTATCTCTTGCTCTGGATAAAAACTAGATAACTCAAAAACGTAAAGGCATAGGTATATGAAATTTGGTGTAAGATTCTCAGACAAGAATTAATGTTTTGGCCTAAAATTTGATATTAATTGATAAAAAATGGTTCCCGAATTATATATTCAGGTTTCCTAATACTTGCGTATTGACTGCATTCTAGCAAACAATTCAAAACAAAATTCTCTATAGATTGCCTTCTAATAGGATCAACTTCTCACAACTGTTTGTTTCTGCTAATATGATATTAGTAATATATAAGTGTGTTTATTAGACAGTATTAGAGAATTTTTTTGAAAAATTCTTACTGGTTTTAGATTTATATCTGTCTGTTTAATTTATTTTGGGAGAAATAATAAAACCATAAGTTAAGAAAGGAAAAATCAACAATGAGAGTGGAAGAAATATGATTTTGGATCTTCTCATTGTAATTTTTTATCCATAACAATGCAATAAAAGCATTAATTGCAGGCGTATCTATCTGAGTGTGTCTGAGTGAGTTTTGAGGGGAGAGATATTGTCAAAGCAAAAGACTAATTAAAGATGCAATTTGGGCATTCATAGACAATTTTAATCCATTACTATTAACCTTCACTTAAAAATCATATTCCTAACTTCTAATTATTATAGAGTTGGCGTGTGATGGAATCTAGGCCTCGCAAAGCAGCATTCAAAACTAGTCAACCAAATTCAAACCGCTCTCTTAAATGCACTCTGGCGTGCCTTTCAGCGTGATTAACTTTCCAAAACTTCTGACCTAAAACTAAAAATCGCACGCATCAATGCACAAATCTGAAAATGTAATTGCACCACATACTGGACCTCGCCAAACTTTATCCAGATAAACTCCAATTTCCGCCAAAACTTATCAAAACCGTCACACTCTCATGACATGAATCCTGCGAACGAATCAGATCCACAAGAATTATTCCCAGAATCAACCCAAGAAGATTTCCAAAGGGCGTTTCCACCACAGAGATCCAGAAGAGCTTTAAAATCAGGCCCAATCATACAAATCATGGAAGAAAGGAATAACAAAAGGGAAAGGGGGACAGCAAAAGGTTCCAAAGGACGAACGGACGGACATTCGAAAAGCCCCGGCTGGGGCGGCCCCTAGAACTCCTGACAGTTAGTATGATTGATGAGAGAATTATAGCTGGAGATCTTATCATCAGAATATCTCGTGTTAGCTAATGGGTCCATTCCTATCCTATTTACGTGTATGCTCATTCTAGGACTTGAAGCGGGACTAGTTAAGTTTCTCGACCGGTCGACTCCAGGATTCTTGGGAGGAGGGGAGGTTGGGCACCAGGGCAAGGGTGGGTGCAGGCACAGATAAGCAGAAAGGAACCAATAGGAGAGATAATTGCGATGCATATCGCACTTAAAACTGAACTGGGTTCGCTGAGGAAGATTTCCAGCTGAGGTTTGGGGCCAGTAAAAGTTTAATGAGTAGAATCTTCGGTAGAAGATTCAAAATACCTCTTTAAATGTTTCCCATGGTAAATTATGCAATTCGCTTGTGATATGAGTGACGGTCAAAATCTGATGAAATTCTAATTCATTCTGGAAAGTTCTAAAGTTTGATTGTAAAGTGGAAAAGCATGTTTAGAAAGTCCCTGGGGACAGCTGCTTATTATATGGTATAAGATATCAGCTAGAGGAACCTTTAATAAATTAATCTTATAGAGTAGTTTTCTTGAAACAGTTAAGAAACTAATTCCATAGTAAGAAATGGAATTCTCTAAAGTTGGTTTAGTTCCCAGATTATAGGGTTAAGAATATGGATGTGTATCATTCACAGCAAAAGTAAATTCATTCTATTTTGAATAGAGAATTAAATCGGTTTCAACTTAAAGAAGATTATAAGAATAAAATGGTACATCTAAAATAATAAACTTGACTACACCGACATTTGGGCATTCATTTGTAGAAAATGTTTGGTATTAAAATTTAGATTTCAATTAATAAAGGAAAACTAAGATCTCCTCTCGAAATAGCAATTCAGTAGAAATTTTCTTTTTTCCCATACACTTGATTAATTTAGAGATTTATAAACTTTCTTTTTTTTCGGTAATAATAAATTTTCATTATACATGCTTTGAAGCGCAGACTATAGATATAAAAACTTAGAGATCTTGGAAGTTAAAATAAAAATAAAGGAGAAATTTCTGAGGGTTTACTGATGTTGTATACAGCTTCATAAAAAAGATGAAAAATTAAAAGAGAATAAGCCCAAACCATAGTAGCATGATAACGTTTTAAACTTAATTCGTCTACATATATGTTTTAAATTTCATGCTTAATCCATGCAAAAAAATAACGTTTACAAAAAAAATTGGTGCACTCTGCGTGCATATACTCTTCGTAACTCAAATGATAAAAAGCATTTCTATAAAATATAATAAAATACTTTCAAAAATCAATTATAACTAGCGAAAATGCATGGAAATAAAATTCGCATCTCTAAAAGTGTTAAAGTGACGAACAAGTGAATATCCGGTAATAATATACTCTGAAATATTTGGGGGAAAGAAGTTTACATTTTAATACATTTTTTTTTCATTATAGGTTCTGATTCATGTTTTCTGTGTAAACCTCTAAAAATTTAGAAGTAACTAAATACTTAATTTTGTATCTCTAGGTTCAGTGATCTGAACTTTAGAATGTTTTGAAAGATATTAGTATTTTATGTATCTCATTCCATAGGATATAAGTTGTACACAATGTCCATGTGCTAAGCGTTATGTCTATTTTCGGCAAACATCCTCTACAAATACCATATCTATACCTTCTATAAAAGGATATAATACTCAAAGGCGATAAAAAAGTTGTTTTAGTAGCTTTGTGCTCTATCTAGTTACCAAAGGGTCATGAATTTTTATAATAAAAGTGTTATAACCCTAGCTCACAGATGCAATGGGACGCAGGGATGTCACAGGGATGCGATGACTTCTCAGAATAAAGACCCTTGAGCAGCCTGGGGTAGGTGTCTAGTTCAAATGAATATGATATACACACACTCGCTTGTGTAACCCCTTTTTACAAAGGGGCTCATTCCTGGAACCATGCCGAAACCAGGATTCGAACGCGGGACGGCCAGATCAGAAGTTAGATGCGCTAACTCCAGGCCAAGACGCCGGCCAGAATTTGATTAAAAGATACTTTTGATGACAAAAATATAACTTCTTGTATTACGCGATTTACATTTTCGATATTTTGTATTGTGATACAAATGAACAAACAGGCTCTTTGCAGACAATTTTCTCCAAATTTTGGGAGAAATCTATCAATTTTTGTGTAAAAGTACATGCCAAATTCTGCACTCTTCTCTGTTTGTATTTTTGAATTGTGTACTTTTTTGCCAATAAAAGAACCTAAGAGCAGGAATGTACTTTCTGAACTCAAAAAAGTGAAAAGCGAAGATTTATCAAAATCTCAATGTTGAATTTTTTTGACGATTGCAATGCTTTCTCACCGAATAACTTAGTTCACGGTAAAGTAAAAAGTGGCAAAAATGACTTTTATTTAAATTGATAAAGCAGAAAACCAAGCATGCCAAATCAGACATTCCACAATCTCCAAAATGATAAATGTCATTAGAAACAAAGAATATATATTTATATGCATAAATAAATAAATAAATAAAATTCTTCTGCTAATGTCCCTTTTTTACATAACGTTTTCTTCATCCACAAGTTTTACCCTAAGCCAGTGCAGCTGCCATTTTTTTTATTTATTCCCAAGAAAAGGGGAGGAGGGAGTGAAGGAGCAAGTAAAAATAATTCATCTCCTTCATAAATCATCCAGGGACAAAAATAAGAATTCTTCCAATACATATAAAATAACAGTAAGTGTCAAAACCGGAGTTGTTCGGAAGAGACAAAGTTAATTTGATTTTACAACTTTTCAAAAAGCCCAGACTTCTTTTTTGATCCAACAGCCGGGCATCTTCTTGGCGAAAAGTAGATAAAAAGTTTGGAAAAAAAAATGTGTGAATATCAGGAGCAACTGTTGAGGCTTTGTCAAACAAAAGAAGACCTCGAAGAAGCCGAATCTTCGGGAAAGGGTGTAAAGGAATAAAAATGAAAAATAATAAAAAGTATAAAAAAAGAAAAAGATGTTGGGGAAGTCTCTTAATATACTACTGAACGCTCCTTATCGAAAATTCGCAGCCGTTGTTCTTAACTCTGATTGGTTGATGAGGTTTAGAGCTTGGGAAAGAAATTTTAGGCAGTTAAACGGACAATTGTTAACAGAAAAAAAAGAGATTCGAAACGAGGTAAAAATATGTTTTGCATGCTGTGTTCGAAGAAAAAGTGAAGCAAGTCAGCAAGGGATTTTGGTTTTGGAGTGAACTATAACTAGGCTTAGTGTTTCAGTTCATAGGTTGGTATAAAATAATATAAACTCGCACAATTTTAAGTACTTGCCTTATATATATGACATTACTGTATTTTAATAATCAGAAACTTAAATTAAGTTATTAATAGAAAAACAACTCTATTAAAATTTATTGTGATAAAGCCACTTACAATTCTCATACATAGTGGATCGTAATTGAAATTTGGAAAATAATAAGATAGTTACTATTACATTTGTTATATAAAATCAAAATTGTAATATATTTTCAAAATATGCTTATATATACAATCATATATAATCAAAAATATGTTTTGCATGCTGCGTTCGAAGAAAAAGTGAAGCAAGTCAGCAAGGGATTTTGGTTTTGGAGTGAACTATAACTAGGCTTAGTTTTTCAGTTCATTGGTTTGTATAAATTTATAGAAGTTCGTACAATTTTAAATACTTACCTAATACAAAAGGCATTACTATATTTTTAATAATCATTAAGTAAAATTAAGTTATTCCTAAAAAAAACAATTCTACTAAAAATTTATTCTGATAAATCCACTAACAATTTTAATATACGGTGGATCGTAATTGAAATTTGAAGAATGATAAGACAGTTACTATCACATTTTAAGAGGAAATTGGAAGATCACTTCAAGCTAATTTATTTATTGCATTTACCAGGTAGTTACCACACTTGTTTCGATCTTATTTAGGAACTAACCATTCATATACAATGTTTGAATATTATAATTTCTTATATAACACGTTTTCCAAGTGACAAACCGCAATACCTATTTTATTGGCGATATATATCAATGGATTTTTATAATATAATGTTTTTGACACTACAATTTTTTAAATCTTTACTGCTCTTTACTTAATTGATATGACAATAATTTCCCTTTTGTTAGACAGTAAAAAATTATTCAAAAATGCATTAAAATCATCTATATTGTAATTTCAACACTAATCTTGAATTTCAGTTTAATTTCAATTAAATTAATGCCCCTATCTAAAAGTAAACAGTAGTAATTTTTGGTGTAATATTTCATTTTGAGCCGTGGACTATTGAGGAGAATAACACTTCGGCAAGCATCTCAGGGCCGTGGTGGTCTGGTGGTAAGGTCTCGGCTTATGAGTCAGAGGGTTTCGGGTTCAAGACTTGATTCTACCGAAAAACCGTAAAGTAAGGGAGTGTCTGGCGCGTTAAATCCATCAGCTGTGTGATGTTGTGAGGTTAGAGGGTTGCCAGCTCAGGTGTGATCCTTTTCATCTGACCGTGGTTCAAAATATAAAAATAGCCTAAAAAAATAAGAAATAGCCCTAGTGTTACTTTGCAAAGGGACTTTAATATAAATAAATTAAATTAAACATGGGCACTTAATTCCATTCCAATGGCTAGATAAGGCATTTGATTTCCTACAGTTAAACGTGGACAAAAGCATATGTTTCCTAAAAAAAGTCACAAGAAGATAACCTTTAGTTCAATTATATTAACGTTCCATTTTAAAGCAATACTAAGCCTATTTTAGACGGACTTCGTAACTTTGAACGACTATCAAATTACGAGGAGGACACCTGAGATGGAATACTCCCATTCCCAAACATCCATACCACATAAACGGGAGAACATTTAGCTCCGACGGATTTACCGCGAACCATATCCGCTTACACGACAGTTCTTCGGTGGAATCAAGTCTCAAATCTAAGACAATCTTCGAGTCGAGAAATTGCCACCCGGACACCACTTCCCAGAAGACAACAGGTCATAATATTTCAATGATGGTCTCTCATTTTGCAAAGTATCACATGAAGAAGAAATAAATGGAATTCCATCTCCTTTCAAACTTTCACACCACAACACAAGAAAAAACGTTTGCTTAGAATAATCCTACTGTCATGTTAAACTTTTAAGAAAATGCTAAATTTTCATTTCTTTAATCAGCTATGATTGGCAATAGCGAGGACCAAACTGTAAACGTTACGGTTGGTAGCACCGTGACCCCAAGTGTGATAACTCAGTCTTGAAGATATTATTTGACTTATAAAGCTTCCACTACAGGAAAGAAAGGAGATAAGATCATGATAAAGTAATTTAATGTGTATTACGGGATTGGAACAAAAATAAAATTTCAATTATTGCTATCAAAATAATTTGCTATATTTTGAATCTACTATATTTTGAGTATCCTTATGCATGCATATCCTTTCTGCTTAATTCTTACGTATACGAATCCTTATTTGTTATACATTTTTTAATTGAAAAGATCATGTATTATATATAAGAATACATTACGTTATACATTATATTACATTTTGGTAAACTAAAATGTAATTAAAACTAAAAAGCGTTTAACTCCTGATACATGACTGTCCTTCAGTATGTGTATTAGTTAAAAGAAAGAGTAACGTCCAGTGTCCTTATCTTATCTGGTTTAAAAAAGGGATGTTTAATCAACACCATTAGTATTATCTGAAAATAAAAAACTAATCTGCTCTGTCAATCAATGATAACAATTTTGTTTGAAAATAATTCTATTACATTGAAATAATAAATATATCAAATTGGAAACAAAAGCAGATTAAAAATTTTTTTTGGGGAATTATATCATGAATTGAAATTTTCAAAAGCATTAAAACAAAACTAATACATGCTTTTCTGAAAAAATGTTGCGTTTTTAAAAATATGTTAATATTAAATGATTTATTAAGAACTCATATTCGAAAATTTTTCCAATTTTTTAAATAAATTCACCAATACTTAAAGAGAGATTTAAAAAAAAAAGATTACTTACTGTTTTTCCAAGAACGTGTTTGGCATCATAATATGTATGTTCATTTTGCGCTAAAAAGGAAGAAAGGTATCAAAATTCATGTATAATTTTTAATTAAGCTTATGCACACGCGCACACACACACACACGCACACACACACACACACACACACGCGCGCGCGCACACACACACACACACACATATATATATATATATATTATATGAAATAATTTTCCCATCATGCAAATTTAATTATTTCAATACACAAAATTTAAAAATCTGCTAAAATAAGAAAATAACTTTCTTTCGTGCTCATATTTTCATATAAAATACAACGTTTTTTGATATCAAATAAAATGCAAAATGTAAGCGCTGTAAAAAATTTGGAATTATAATGATGATGCTGAAATAAAGAATAAATACAAAATATGTTCGAATTAAAAACATTTTCTTAAATTAAAAACTAGCTTATTTCTCTTTTTATACTATTTAAATTTCAATCAGCGCTTACGAATAACTACAAAAATTATCATTTTGCTAATTATTATTATTATTATATTTTATTGATACCTGACATATCATGACATTTCTATTTTAATTAATAACGTTTCATGTGACTGATTGCTTTTATGTATTCAAAATATATTTTGTTTTTAATTGCTGAATTGCTGTATTTTTCACAAACGAGTTTTTAACTATTTTCTATAAACTCGTTAATAATTTGTGTTAAAAAGAAATTTTTCATGTTTTGTAGGATCCGTGTCATGAATATTTTTAACAATTAAATATCTATTCGAAAGTTTCAAATTCAACATAAGCAGTGTTTTTTTTAAAAGCATCTGTATTAATTATAATTATCCATGAAAATTATGCATTTCATTATTTTAAAAAATTTATATTATTTATTATTATGACTGATTAAGTAGTAATTTTTCATAAGTAACAATATTTTTCTTTCTAATATTTTATTCTGCATATTTTTTAACAGATGATTTTTAGTTTAATAATTATGGAAGTTAAAAATGAACTAGTTTGTCTCAAATGGTAAATCTTAAGTAATCATGAAAAAGTTCGTAAGTAGTTTTTACGAAAAATTAATAACATATTTCTTTAAAATACGTTAAATATGAGGAAAAAACAACATTTTTGAGAAATTAATTGAAATGTGACTTCAAAACAAATGTTTTACTTCTCGTTAAAATAATATTTTCGAATAAATTTAAGTATTCTTTATTTACATTTTTACATTCGTTATTAATATTTATGAATTTTTTTAATTAACGATATTTTATCCTTTTAAATTATAAGTCAATACATTCGGTTTTTGTTTTTGATAAATATTAACATGAGATTTAGTCATATTTTGAAATTTATTCCTAATAATATAAAAAATGAAACTTAAATTTTAGAATGTTTTCAACAATTGTTAACGTTTCAATTTTAATCATTTTTTACTATTTTGATATTATTTATTCTAAATATTATCATTAAGGTATTATCATAATTTAGAGCAAATAATATTTATTCAAATAGTTTTCATTCTAATTTCAATACTTATGATAAAGAACAGAAAATTTATATTTCAGACAATTTCTAACTGCTGCTGACGTTTTAATTTTAAATATTCCGAAATTCATCACAAAACATTTTCTTTTTCCCTGAGAAACAAAATAAAGTCTTTTTTGTTACAATATATACATGTATATGCAAATTATAAATTTTAATGTTTATAAATCAACCACTTCTCTTATTCTCTGTATATATTCAGATGCAGACTTGGACCATTTCACAGTGAAATGGATTCCCCTTCTCGGATGGCCTGCAAATGACAAGCAAGATTAATGGCTCTAAAACTTAGGAAATTAAAGAACAAAGAGAAAATGAGTCAGTCGAAAGAAGTAGTAAAAAAAAAAATTGGGACCTTCTAGAAAAATATGTAATGAACGCTCTAAAATTAGTTTTTTTTTCCGCGCAAACTTTTCTATGCTAATTTTGAGCGAGTTCACTTTTTTTTTTCGAACGAAGCAAAAATTCGGTCTCCAATGGAACGTATCGCCAAAAATTCAAAAGAATTCTGATTCGACTAAAAACTAAATTTCGCAAACTGCAATTATGACAAATTAGCCTCATTTGTTCGAATTCTTGGCGTTTGACACAATCGGGCTCAAAGATACAAAAACTTTTTCGAATCCATTAGCGCCTGATTCTCGAAAGATGCCATTCGAGTGTGTATAAATAGTTTTATTTTAATGCTGATATAACGAAGCTAATTACCATCGTAGCTTCTCAACCAGTCAACTGAAATCTGATGATTCTTTGATTTTTAAATAGATGGTTAATATTTCAAATACTGTCTAAAAATAAGAAGCTGAAATTTGATCGTTGTTTTGAATTTCTTCAATGTTTTAATTTGAAAAGTAAATAAAAGAAGTTTCCTATTTTTCCGTAATGTTGATTCAAATTCCTTTTTTTTTTCTTGTGTCACTTATCATTGGACTAACCCGCTGTTATGAAGATAGCAATTTAAGCCAATAAGGTGAATCTTTTACTTTAGCATCCCCAACTAAGACCAAGAGTATAACTTTGCCACACACACCACACATGCATTACTCATCCGCTTGCACAACTCCTTTTTTCAAGAGGGCACATTCACAAATAAAACAGAGGAAGAAAACCATGCCAGAACTGGGACGTCAAGATCATGGGAAAGAACGCCCTACTCCTAAGCTAGGAGCTGGCGAATTTTTTTCTTTTATCACTAAAGAATCGTCGGTATTGAGAAAAATTGATTTAATTTATAAATACTCTACAAAATTGGAATTTATAGGATATTCTTCTTCGTTTCCTGAAAAAGATTGTTATAAATTTAAATTAGTCCATCTATTAAAACAAAAAAGTATATTCATAAAAATAACATAAACCACAGCTAGGATCAATATCTTCACAATCCTTAATTAAAGTATGAAAAAATATGAAGCTTATAAAGAAAGCCAGTTTGATACATTTAAAATCGATTCCAATTCAAAACTCAATGATGATATTCTTCACAGAATAAAGTAATCTATAACCCTTTATAAAGTAAACTAATACCTCAAAAATCATTTTTTAATTGAAAAAATCAATTAAAACTGTTTCCTTTAATTCTTGGAAACATTTTGAAAATGTTTCTGAGTATCCAGTTTTTAAATGTGATTTTTTTTAATGTAAATTTTTTGAATGAAAATTTCATATTTTTTTGAAAATGTAAGTTGTTGAAATCTACATTTTTTTTTTCATTCCATAATTTTTCTCAAGTCATTAACTTATTTAAAGCCATATAAGCTGATATTACATTATTCATGTGCTTATTTGATTGAAAAACACATCTCGAATAGCATATAATATTGTTCAATATTGTACGAGATTACATTATTCAACATTCAACAGTATTATCTGATATTGTTTGTTGTAACGTTATTCAGTATTCAACAGTATTATCTGATATTGTTTGTTAT
>JAPMOQ010010798.1:2906661-2944346 GCA_026543055.1 Argiope trifasciata | reverse complement strand
CCCAGAAAAAGAGAACTAAAAGTTACCAATCAATGATATTCCAAAACAATTTTTTGACTATATGGATTTTTTGGTTATTTTCAATGCCATTGAAGATTATCGTGATGATTCTACCATTTCCTTGAGCCTGTAATCTTCCAGGCCCCGAAAAAGAGAACTAAACTTTACCAATGAGTCATATTCCAGAACATATTTTTTGACTATATGGATTTTTTGGTAATTTTCAATGCCATTGCAGATTATTGTGATGATGCCGCCATTTCCTGGAGCCTGGAATCCTCCAGGCCCCGAAACAGAGAACTAAACGTTAACAATTAATCATATTCCAGAAAAAAAATTTTGACTATATGAATTTTTTTTGGTTATTTTCACTGCCATTGAAGATTATTGTGATGATGCCGCCACCTATTACTTGGGATTTGGCATATATTTCCTTCCGCTGCGAGAATTTTAATTAGCTTGCTGAAATACAACAACAGCACTAGCAAACACCAAATTTTAGCATTTCTGGTTTGTTTTTCATGACATTATTTCTACATGAATTTGGTTTGTTTAAATTTTTCACCAAGTCATTTGAATTATTTTATTTTACGCTATATTTTATTGATGTAACAATATAAACGATCATAAATGTTTAGCAAATCAATTATTATTTTTAACGAATTTTTAGGTTGAAGTGTAGTTTTAGAATATCGCCAAATGCATACTGCATGTTAAACAAATCTACAGCTCCTATTTTTAAAAATATAAATGTCACATTTTGATTCATGATACCAATGCCCATAGAAAAGAAAGATATTATCACGAAAATTCATGAATTATGGGATAAAATTCTGAATGTTGTATGATTCATAATACTATTGATCTTAAAAAGGCCAAAAATACAAGAATTATAGGACACAAAAACAGATTTATTAACTGGAAACACCTTGTTAAGAAAACGCTTTGCCATACATTTTCTTTATTAATAAATATCCCAGACAATTTCTCTGAAAATAAATAAAAATCTAGAGATTCTTAGAAGAAGAATAAACAGAAATTACTATAATAAACTTGTTTTAAAGATTGGATTAAATTATTATTCCTGAAATTTGAATCACCACTTCAGCAGCTCCATTACGTTGACTGCTGCTGCAGATTCTATTGCAGCAATACTGCGACACTTTATAGTGGAAATCAATAATATTATTAATTCAGGAATTAAAACCGCATTGATGAGTATACCTGATCTTATCAAAAAGCTTACATTCTTAACACATTATGGCAGGGGAAAGGGTTTTTTAAAAAACCCAACGAAGTCAGAAGAATACTTGTGACACATTCTAAAGTTTCAACTCAAATCTGGGGAAAGGTTGTTTGAACCTACTTTCTACAAAAGGCCGGAGTCAAAATTCTTTTTGAAGTGGGGTCGATTACATGTAACTACACTGAAAGTTTAGTCTTAAGAAATCCTAAAAGTGCAAATGATTTTGACAGGTACCGCTTAAGGAAGACCTACGCTCTTTCTCAGAAATAAGTTAGCCCCTCGTTAATCCAGTTTGAGCTTTGAGTGATGCACTGAAAACAACTCTGAGTGGCATTGACATTGCCTATCTTGATTTTAAAATGCCAAGGTCAAGCCTTAAGAATGACGCAAGGCTTGATCCTCTTAAGAAAGCATTTCATTCATGAAGATTTTCGAGTGCTTCCACGAATCGAATCACGTGATAATATCAGAGTGGTCAATATCTCTGATCTTACAGCATGACCACGAAGAGAAGAGAGGTTGGGGAGGTGTAGGAATCGTACAAAACATAAACGAAACATCTTAAAAATTAGAATAAGAAAGTTAATTATAATTCATTTTTAAGCCAAAAGAGATAAATCATTGAAGCTTCTGATAATATTTTATAAGTGTTCCATCGCTTTTGGTGTTTAAAGGGGATTTCTGTGAAGGCAGTGACTTCAGGTAACTTGGATAAGGAAGAGCTGTAGGCAAACTGATTAACAATGCAATCGCTGACAGGATTGATACCTGTGACTCGAATCACTGTCTCATAAGATATTTATTTCTTTGCTCCCTCTTAGTTGTAATAGAGAAGAAGAATATCTATAAGAAAATACTACTACTAATAATAATCTATTACTTATATCTATAAGTGAATCACAGGTGATTTGCATGGTGAACAACGAGTTAAAACAAAAATATAAAAAGTAAAAATGAAATCTACGATCGTAAATTACAAATTATCATGTGAGTATATCTCTATATATATAGATAGATATATGTATCTATCTATCTATCTATCTATCTATCTATCAACTTATAAATTTAAATGGATTTTTCATGAAAACAATATTTCTGTAAACACAAACTGCTATTTTCCAATTTCTGAGATCATAAAATGGTTTTATAATGGATTAATCTAAGAACAGAATCAAATCCTTTTATTTTTCCCATTTAAAAATGAAGGGATATTATTTCCCAAAGAAGGAAAGATAAAATGCTTTTATCAAAACAGTATAAAATGTAAGTGAACTTTTTAAAAACATATTATAAAGTATAAATTATTTCAATTCCTCCGAATAAAGTTACATTCCATGAAAATAGTTCAACCTTTTATAAACGCATCTGCTTTAAAGAATCATAAGTGATAAAGATACAATACTGGTAAAAGCAGGTAAAAATATACGAGATTAAAAGATGTTGAGGAATATTGCCATTTATGCTTTATTTATTGCCTACATGATTTCGTGCTTCAATTATTTGCTGTCTTCAATTATTCAAAACCTCTAACGAAAACAGGATCATGATCTTTCATGATAATAAATAGAGCATATTCGTTTTTTACACGCATCGAATTCTACACTGAATGAGAAAATCTGTATATAGAAAAAAATACCTTATTAGAGAATAAGTATGAATAACAAGTGATGAACTAGTTATTCATACTTATTTTCAATGTTATTCATATTTACATTATTATATAACTTACTTTAAAATTATTAAATTAAACTTATATCAACTTCATATATTAAATGATGTTATGTTAAAGAGACTTGGTTTAAACCAGGATATATAAACTAAATATAGGCGGATTATACTTGCATCAAATTCTACATTGAATCAGAAATTTTGCTGTCCACCAAAAATGCGCGATACGCTAACAAACATGACAAGAAAATTTTAGTATAAGTTCGAAATAAAAGAAATTCTGAAAAATACTATTTCAGCGCGATTGTTATAAAATATTAGTATAATATTAAGAATTTGACAAAAAAATAGTTCAAGTTCCTAACCATTTTAATACATTTTTTACATTATTTATCAATACTGAACCTATGCCTAAACAATCAAATGTAGCAACATTATATACATACAAACATTACGCTTTTAAAAAAAGTAGTTTTTATAAAAGATTAAATTAAATCATTAAATGATGTTATGTTAAAAAGATTTTGGAAACCGAAATTAATTAATCGTTTTGATAAGAAAGAGGCCTCACTATTGTGGACGGCTAAGATTCATAAATTACCTGAATCTACTATCGATTGGTGTGAAAGCGAACATACAATATTTTTTTTTTTAAATATCAAAAAATTATCGTTTAAAAATTTAATTGATACAAATATAAACTACGTAAGAAAATGTCAGGGAAGGAAATATGTATTGCTGTATATATTAAATTCATGTATATATATTCCTGTAAGTATTATAATAAAGAAAAAATCCTTCAATCAGAAATATTTCAAATTCAATATTAATTCAAGGGAATAATTAATTGAAATCGCTTTATTCTGGCTAATCTTAAACTTCTGTTGTTGTAATATAATTTCAACATCAAAGCTCTGTATTAGAAAAACATCTAATACAGAGCCTAACTCCTCTCCTATGTTTATCTACCGTTAATGCATTGATAGGAAAGCGAATTCTAATCTTACATCTATTCAGGTTCGGATTACTCTTTTAAAGAGCGGATTTTTTTAATATTTAAGGCCATGTCATCAGGATTTGAGCGGCAACCTTTATCGGTAATAATAGGATGCTAAGCGATCACCCAACACCCCACCCCTTCCCCCTCAAAGTCCGGAAAGTCCGGGATATTTAAGTTATCCATCATTTGTATCTGTCAAAGATGTGACGTCATAACTGACTTAGCGCACTTCCTTTGGGGTGGATGCTGCCAGATTAATTTCTTTTTTTTATGTATAGACTTTCTCTAGGTCTATTTTTTATGTTTTATAGATAAGGGAGATATTGAATGATTTTTTTTCGGTTGTTTCAGCAATGTTAAAATGAATCGCATGCTGAAATATAGAATGATTTTTAAACATTAAAATAATAGCTTAAATCTAATGTTCAATATGTGGCTCTGTTTTATTAATTTCATAAAATTTAACAAATCAGCTTTATGAAATTATTGAAACATTTGAAAAGAACCGTCTGTTATTTATTGGACTGTTTTTAAATAAATTTGACATTTTTTTTCCTATGTACATATATATTTTTTGCCTGTTCTACAGATTAATAAATTATCATTCCGAATTGTATACTACATTTTTTTTTCTTTTCCGCATTAATCTTTCAGCTATTTCCGTAAATATTTAAGCATTGAAAAAAAAATGTCTGTTATTTCCTGAACTGTTTTTAAATAAATTTGCCTATTTTTTCTCATGTGTATTTTTTTGCCTGTTTTACAGATTAATAAATTATCTTTCCGAATCCTCTACTTCATAATTGTTTTCTTTTCCAGATTAATCTTTCCGTTATTTCCGAAATTAATTGTTCATTGAACATAAAATAAGCTATTTAAATATGCCTAAGCTTTTCAAATCTAAAAAACGATGTTTCTAGTATTTTATAAAAACTCAATCAATCCGCTTTTCGAAAATGATTACTTCTTGAAAAAGCATCATTTTTTTATAACATATTTTTTAAATGCATACTATGTATTTTTTTATTGCCTGTTCAAAAGTTTTTATGCATTTTCACACTGATCAGATAATAAACTACTGAAAGGCATTATTTATTCTAAATAACTTGCTGAGTATGACTTCAAGAAATTTCTTGAATTCCTGACTCTGAAGGCGTAAGTTAGTTAAAATTTGTTTTAAGTTATCTAAACAAAATTAAATTGAATTTTACCATTCATTTTAGTTCTCAAAGTAAACATGTTTTAAGCATAGCAGGTGACATCAGATAATATATTATTTTCAAAAAGCTACATGTTGAAGTTTGTAGGGAACAATAAAAACAGCAAGACCCTAATTCAAAAAGGTACGTCGATTTTTAAAAAAAATTTTTTAGTTATTTCAATAAATAATCGTTTTTGAAAATAAGGTGATTGAAATGTTTGCAAATTAACTAACATTTTCCTTAACAAAGATCGAATATTTTTTGCTAAATAAAACACATTTCAGTTTTGGAACCTTCTACAGCATTTATGTATTTTGAGTTAAAAAAATAGCATTTTGATAATATTAGAATTTGATTTATAAATAAATTTAATTTAGAATTTGATTCCATATTTGTGACACAAACTGGTTTTGATTTGAAAAGAAATAAAGATTGAATAAAATTTATAAAAATGAATTAAATATTAAAATAAAACGAAGTAGAAAGTAATATTAGTTTTAGTAATCTGGAAAATATTTATTAAACTTTTACATTATTCGTTTGCTTGTAAGTCCACAAGTGAAACAAATCTAGTCAATTTTACAACAGACTTCATATTTTATGACAAGAGATTTTGGATAACGGTGATTCATATTTTTAAAACAAATTTTTAATGAAAATATAAGGCTTTATTTCAAACTAGTAATTTTGGCTCTAATTTTGATCAGCATGTAATCAATCTATACCAAATTAAAATTTTGTTTCCAGCTGTCATGATATCAAGTTATGGCGAATTATTTGTAAAATTGTAATATTAGTAGAAACCAAATATTAAAATACTGATGTTTGAGTTTGGCGCATTAGCCCTTATATCAACTTTACCAGCGGGTGACCGAGCTCCGCTCGGAGAAAACAGGTATCGAAGGTAACTCGAAGATTTAAATTTTCAATTGTGATTTATCAAAACAATACATGCCATAAGAAAATTTGTGAAACCATTGGTGAAAAGATAACCGGTTAAAGTGCACCATTGTAAACTATTCTAAACAAAGTTAGAGTTTGGAAAGGGAACTATTCTATACAAAGGTAAAGTAAAGGTAAAGACTGAAGTGTGTTGAAGTTCAATATTTTTGACAAATTTATTTAGAAAAACCAAACATATATACATAGATAAGAAACATATTATAAACCTATAACAGCATAAACATAAAACTTTATTAGTTCACCCTATTGGCTATAGATGGCAGCACGTTACCGCTTGAAAATTTAAGTAGCCATTATGGCGAACTAATAAAGTTTGAAAATATCCTATCTGTAACTCCGAACTGCTCGACCGTAGCGCTTCAAAACCGGCGCCAATCGATTCCTCGTGGCCAAAAACCCAGACCCCCAAGTTTACCGGAGTTTATTAATTCTGGGGCGATTTTCGACTTGGCAACCATTCCTCGTATTATAGTATTAGATATATTGGTGCCAATTTCCTCCAGATATTAAAGAAAATAATGTAACAAAAATATGAATAGTAAGCAAACACTGTCTACAGACTTTGATACGCTAACGCTAGTGCTGTGTTAACATAAAATTAAGACAATACCTTCTTTTTTTTTTTTTTTTTTTGAGAAATCAAGGAATATTTAAAAAAAAAATGTTTTCAAAGCAATAATATGATCAATCATTAACAATTTGTTGCCATTCGAATTCTTAAAGTTCCGTTAAATGAGCATAGTCATTTTAGACCCTTTATCTATAAGTAATCGTCTTTGGCTACGAGTACTGGGAACATTGATTGTGTAATATCAGTTTAATCTTTTAGACATAATATGGTATTCATATTGTCCTTTACAGAATCTTTTTATACCTCATATTCTGAGAGATATTTTTATTTTATTTTAGCAGCCTTATATTTGTTTCATCGATAGATTGAAGCCACTTATCGACTACGACAATTTCAATTTCTTATTTCCTAATGCACAAGACACAGTTGAATTCAAATGTAAAATATCGTAACGCAGTATATATTTTCTAATATTCTAAAAAAAGAGGAGAGGATTTAAATTTTCCTCAAAAAATTGATTAAAAATGTTAGTGAAGTTTGTTACGATATTGTAAGTAAGAATAAAAAGTAAACAGTATATTTATTTTTATTAAGGAACCAATAAAAAGAGAAACACATATTAAATATTTCTGTAAGTAATGAAATTAATTTATTTTAAGCAATGGAATATATCGCAAATTATGTTTAAAAATATTCGCATAAATTCGATACACTGAAAAAAAAAACCTTGAATAATTTTTGCAAGAACTGGAAGCATGAAAAAAAAAATGATATTTGGAACTTTGAAAAGATGATTTTTGGATTTTCGGAATGATTTAAAAATTTTTTTGTGTAAAAATATTTTCGAAGAATTTTATCAAAAAGTATCAAATATTTGCATAGTTTTTATAATAATAAGAAGTTGAAAAATCATAACAGAATATAAGTTTAATTTTTCAAAACATACTTGTACCACATTTGGTGCCTCTAAGTCAACTAGCTTGCTTTGCAGCGAGACCACATTTGCTTCGTACCATATTTTATTATTATTATTAATAGAAACAAGTACAATAATTTTATTCATAAAAGAGAGCTTTTATCAATATTAAGATGTAGCTCATACCTTAATGCTATCACTAATTTTCAACAATAATTCATTTTTACAAATTATAAAAATCTAATTTAAAGATATAACAGTGAAAATTTATTTTTATATAAATTTAGTTTTAAAGCAATAATCTAGATGGCAGTACGAGTATTTCTGAAGTCACTTCCAATAGGTGATTACGTGTTCATGGATTAATATTTAACGAATGTTTAGGAGTTATCACTAACAAAATTTCTATTGAAATATCTTATTTCCGATTAATATAAATTTAGAAAAGCATTAAGCTGTTTTAAATTTTAAAAAATAAATTAAAATTAAAATTTAGTTCTTGGAAAATGCTGTAGATGGCAGTACGAGTATTTTTGTTATCACTTTTTAAAAACAATGTCCAATTTATGGTTATGTTGAAAACTTTCAATCGGTTTCTCTGAAAGTTTGAAGATTTAAAGCTCATTAAAAGAGAATATTAGACAAAACTTTTATATCATTAGTAAATAAAAGATATAAAAGATCCTTTTGCTTAATAATATGTTTCCATGCAAGCATATTATTAACCAAAAAGTGCATAGTTATACAAAAAAGCCATTTGATATAAGATTTTTAAACACAATTCGATATTTTTCTTCTGAAATAACATATGAATCCTTATTTAATCGTAATCTACTCATTAACATTCCAATTCTTATAAATAAAAAAGTCGAATATCATTTCTTTAGTTGATGGAAAACAATTTATTATTATTATTATTATTTCTTACTTTATGGGTGAAGTTCAATATGTTTTCTCAAACCTTTAAACAATTATAATTGTTTTACTAGCCAGATTTTGAAATGTCATTGCTTTGACATTTTTTTTGCTTTGATTTATTTTCTAAATATGGAAGAAATTCTTAGATAATCTTTATTTCCAGATATTTATTATATTTTTGAAATTTATCATCAAAAAAATTTTAAGCTTAATTGTTAGTAATTTTTCGGCAGTTTTTCTAAAAAAAGTTTTAAAAGATTACATCCAAATATAATATTTCTTTAATACTTAATTTTGCCTCACTTTAACTTAGTTTCGATATTTTCAATACAGTTAAAATTTAAAAAAAATTGAAATCTATGCTTTAAATGAAGATGAACGTTTATATCCTTGTATAAGAAATTCGTAACAATTTGAAATTCTAAGTCATTTCCCAAAGAATCGATAAAGAATGAACGATTCGAAAAAAATTTAAAAAAAAACCCTGTAATTAAAAAAAACTCTATTTAATTGGTTTATTTACCATAATTAGATATTATTCTTATCAGTTAAAGTATTGCTGTACTTATTTTCAATGGAAATAACCTAAACTCATATGTTTGAAGGCCAGCGTAGTTTTCAATGTGTGGTGTATAATGATGAAATCCTTAATTTAATATATTGAATCTCTATAATATTTTTAGAAGAAATCATTCTTCTCAGTGATTTAGACGTCTTGGGTTTGAGTCCCGATTCGGGTATGGTTGTTCTTCCCTTATGTTCTATCGGTGAGATGTGTGAATGACCCCTTCCCCTCTGTAAAGAGAGGTTGTGCAAGCGAATGTGTATGTATAATCTTCATTTGAGCTAGAAGTCAGACTTCTGTCTTCGGGTGCTTAGTGGTCTTTACTCTCAGAAGCTACTGTACCCTCCTTTCAGAGTTAACACGGATACGATATCATCTTCAGAGCATAAACGTCTTTAGAAATTTATTATATGGCCACAATTAGAATAATCGCTTTGTTATAATTATCGCTATTATAAAGTATTAAAAATAATCTTTTATCAGACTATTGAGTAACGTCATTCTTTTAAAATGCAAAAGAAAATTGGATAAAACATCTCATGTCAGTTCTGAAGCTACTTACTCACATTATATTCTTTATGCAGGCAGTCACCGAATAATTTTATTATAAAACATTGCTTCTCACCAGAGAGAGAGCCTCAGTTTCTAAATTCCTGAGATACCTCACTCAAGCGAAGTGAAATGGATGTGTGACAATTTGTTGTGCTCCTCCGAAGAAGTCCCTTCTAAATAATCGCGAAATATTTGGCGTGTGAGCGTGTAGATTTAACTTCCCCCTGTCAAGACAACTTTGCTCTTACAAGGTTTTGCTTTCTGACGCTCTTCTTTATTTATCTGTAACCGTCACTGTAATATTGGTTTAACGGTGCCGAGATACGTCAGAAAGAAACCTGTGAGTCTTAACAAGAAAAGATATATACGCAGTGAAATGTATTTCTTCAGTTTATTTCTGGATTCTGACGGGAGCCTATAATAGTTAACTTATAGGAAATTTGTCAGCCATTTGATTATGAAAATGAAGATAAATCTGGCTTGAATTTTAAACTATACTACGAGGGCTATTTTTTTTCAACCTCCGAAGGGCTATAAATAAAAGACGAGTGAATTTAAAAAAATGATTTTATTACCAAAAGTAATGCACAATAAAGGTTACTTCTCTACAAAGTTACCTTGACGATTAAGTCATTTGCCATATCTATCAACAAGCTTTGCAATACTCTCTTCATAAAATGGTGCCGACAATGATTTGAAATGAGTTGTGACAGCTTCTTTGAGCTCCTCGTCAGTTTGGAACTGCTGCCCCCCAAGCCACGTCTTCAATTCAAAGAAAAGATGAAAGTCACTCGACTCTAGGTCGGGACTATATGGTGCGTGTTCTAAAATGTCCCATCGAAACTGCTCAATGAGCCGTTCTGTTGCACGACTGCTGTGAGGATGGGCAATGTCATGGATCAGAACAATTCCAGACGTCATACCATACCATGCCTTTTGACACCATTCATGAACAACATCATCACTCATAATGTTGTCTCCATGTACTCGACTCATTTTTCGGTGATTTCCGCTGCACTATTCCCTTCTGCCTGCAAAAAGCGAATAACACTTCACTATTCCCACTTGGCGGGAGAATTAATAGAGACAGCCATGTTTATGTGACTGCAGCTGAACAAGAAATGGCATGTTGGAATTGCCAGTGACAGAGCATGTGGAGGGGGAGATGCTCAGCACCATCTGCCGCATGCCTGGCCTTCACAATGTACGATCGGAGGTTAAAAAAAACAACCCTCGTATTAAAATATGTTTAAATTGTGTTTGTGGCTATGTATATTTATAAATTAATCAGGAAAATACAAAGAATCATTCTCCCATCCACTCCTTAACTCGTCTCTGTATAGGGCATACAAGCTTTACTCATAAATATCTCATATTTGGAGAAATAGTGCCTATGTGCAACCTCTGTCAAGTTCAATTTAGTGTTATTCATATCCTGATAGAATACCCTGTGTTTAATTCTTATAGAGCTCGCTTTTTTAATTCGTCTTCAACATTACAAGACTTGAAGGGTGAAAAATACCCCCCAAATATCTTTAAATTCTTGAGATCTAATGAAGTTTTTACATGCATTTAATTTTATAACTCTGTTTTCGTTAAATATTACTATTTAGATTCTTGGTTTTGACATCATTTTAACGAATCTTCATAGCTCGTAGTCTTAATTTTATAGATGCTAAAAATAATTTTAATATCTTGTGCAGTTCTATCTCTACACATTTTGCGTTACATTTTAACAAATGAGTTTTTTAAAATCTTTTTTACTTTTACCTTTTGATTGGCGCAGTATGGCCAAACATGGCTCTTGCGCCTCTAAACTACACAAACCAACCCACCCACACCTATTAGCATGATTTTGCCCATTTTTATTTTACATGAGCACGATTACTTGTTTATCTCTTCTCTACATCTCAAAAATACTACTTGATTATATCTTCTCAATCATAAAAAAATCATGATAGTGTTTATGCTCCGGCCACTTAACTGAATTCGCCTTTTTTATTTCTTATGAAAACTCATGAATCCTGAATATATCTCCAAATTCAATAACAGGAACGATTTTCCCTAATTTTATTCGTTATTTAAATTCTTCATTTTGCAAGCATAATAAACAATCGGAATGGATTCCAGTATGACTGTACAATGAAAATTAGATTTTTTATGGGGTTTTTTGAAGTCAAAAGTCTATGCCAACAATATCACAAGAACGCGCACATTGAAGGAGGAAATTCAATGTTGTAATAATGAAATTGAGTCACATTTGTGTAAAATGGTCCGGAAGTGCGTATGTCTTAGCAAAGTCATTTGACCTTTTTTGTTATTGCATTCATAACCTTAACACGTGTACTTTTTTGTTTCAATAAAAATATAATGGTTTAAAGAAAATATTTTTTTATTTAATTCAAATCTTGCTTTAACAGGTTAGTTTATCTGGTAAAGCTCTATTTTTGCTTACTCTAGACTATCAAATGTTGAATCCGAATCTAGTTCCGAATCTGATTGCAATGTTTTTGAAATCATACAACTGTAAGATATCTAACCCATCTACGAAACATATTTTCCGTTTATAAACATATATTTATTACAGTTTAAAAATTTATTTAAAGTTATCAGAAACAAAATTTTACATTCATAAATTACTTTCATTTATAAAATAAAAAAATAATATGCAAATGTTTTGAAAAATTGATTAAAATTATCTTTAAATATATGAAATGATTCATGAGATTTTATGATGTATTTCTAAATTAAATACAGATTTCTACTCAAAATCCATAGAATATTGCACAGATTCATGTTGAAAATATCAATTTTTATCCTTTGATATTATATTCAACCCACAAACAATTTATAAAGTCAAAATAATTTTATAACTTCATGACTAAAACTTTATTCTTTAACTTCTGCTGCTTTAAAACAGATTTCAGAAAGATCCTAAAATTCCAGACATGTCTGCAGGAATATATCGAGACATTTAATGTATACACCCACTACTAAAACAACTTTCTCTCTGGTAAGCGTTATATAAAAGGACTCTGGAGCGTAAGTTTAAGGTTATAACCATAAATATTATTTACCTGTGGGTGCAGTTTGTTGCTAACATATGCAGACTAGTCGTAACGTAGAAACAGAAGCAAGTATTCAGACTCATGTTTGTGGCTTATAGCTAGTTTGAGATTGTTATACTTAAAAATCTGGTTTGAAGTTTGGTTATTAAACAAGATGAGAATTTCTTTAAAGTTTTTGAATGCATTTCATGATTTTGCAACTAAATGATTATAATCTTTCAAATAGTGAATTGTTTTGCTATTATATTTAGGATTTTGTGAGTAATTTATTAAAATTTATAAGTGGAAAAGTCTCCATCATTATTTCATCATTTTTTAATCAAATTTCGTAATTTTTTTCTCTGATATTATTTTTCTAGAATATATCTGAATAATTTTCTGAAACAAGTCCATCAAAATTTAATGTTAGCAAAACTTTTCGCATTTTATGAAACCCGTAATGCTAATAATGCAGCAATGATTCAGGATTTTTTATCATATTCATTTCATAAATCGGAAAATTGATTTAAAATAGCAACACAGATTAAAGATTTTTGTGATTTTGATCTTCAGTCAAAGCAAAATTTCACCCATCTACCTCTTTCTATATATTTGTACATTTTTAATTTCCCTCTCCTGTTTATGTTTATAGAAACAAAATTTTGAAACTGATTTTTCACAAACTTCCAACCTTATTAAAGTTTGAAAATTTTACTATCAGGATTTTTTCAATGATAATACTTAATTTTCAAATTTTAAATATCAGTTTTAGTTAAATATTGAATGATATTTTTTGCGCCATCTGGTAGTTAATTGGAGAACTAATTGATCTGTAATTTTTAATATTGATAATAAAGATTTATATGTTGAAGACAAAAACACAGAAAATAATTAAAGTAAAATAATTCTTTATACTAAAATTCTAATAATAATGAGCTTATAAAAATTGGTATTTACTGTATGCTCGTTAAAGAATGAGTAATTAGACAAATAGATCTATCAAATCTCTGATATATTTTGTCAAAATATAAATCAGATTCACAAGTTTGATATTAGATCAAAATAAAACATTTAATCTTTAAAAGTTGTCACTTTCGTATTGAAATGTACACAAATAATATAAAATAAATTTAAAAATTATATACCATTTATTTACTTGAAAATGCATTAACTAGAATTATAATAATCTAATTTATTTGGGTTTTAAACCCTTTCTTTCATTTAAACTCGATATATTTGATGTTATTATGGAAAATAATTTTTAGCAACATTAAACAAAATATTACATATCATCCTTTTCTAGACGCTAAGTTCATGAAATTATATTCATTCAATATTAATAAACCATTTTCATACCTTCGAGCTTAAATTATCATCTAATTTATTAAATTAAATTTTAATTCCTAAAAACTTTCACCTTTTAGTGAATTTGAGAAAAAAATCAAAATTTTATGAATTAACTAATCGTATGCTAATGATTGAAAAGAAGAAAATTATTAAAATAAGAAAACTTACTTCTCAGAACAATAACGAAAACATAAAATATGCTATAGTAATACCCAAAGATGGATGGAGATAAAAATAAGTCTTTAGGAATAATTTTTCATTTTTAACTTTTCATACTTAATTTAAAATAATGAAATACCATTGAATTAATAATAATTTTTTATTCTTACACATTCTCTAATTTCTGATTTATATAAAATAAAATGTTTTTTCCTAAACTATTTCAATATAATCCAAGAAAATTATAACTAATTTGTCCAAAGATGCCTAATTGTATTCATTTAAAATGACAAAAATATATTCATGATCAGTTTTGAGAAATAAGGTATTACAAACATATAAAGTTTTGTTCATTAAACTTAAAACTAATTACAATGAATTTGTTGCAAATGTTGAAGTAACTAAAACACAAAACTTTCATCGAATTATTTCACATCAATACCTTTTTCCTGAATCTATATCGATTCCCCCCATAAAAACCAAAAGTTAAAAAAATAATAATAACCTAAGCATTTTCACCTATCTTGCGGTTACCTTAAGCGAATTATCCGCCATTAAATAGGTCAGGGTACCCAAATGGTAACTCCATTACTTCATCAGCGTTAATTTAGGATCCCGTTCCCATGGTTAATTATTGCACTGTGTCATTTCTGGCCCAAAGTTCCTCATTTCAATTTAATGCCTTTACATTACATTGCGCTTCCCCAGGTGGCAACGGTTCTTAATTAAATACGACGGTTTGTTCACGCAGCTTGGAGGGAGAGGGAGAAGTAAATGTGGCTCAGCTTTGATGTTGGCTACGTGACGAAAATGGCGGTGGACTTGACGTTCAAGCACGAAGAAGAACTTTTGGCCGTTAGGGATCCCGACCTGTAATGAAATTCGGAAACTTTTCCTTTGGTTTATCAGAAAGTGTTTATGTCAAACGGACAGACATTCATAACAAGTTTAGAGGCAGCTCAGAGGTGTGAAGTTGAGCTGATGTTGAAGAGGCCCCCGTAAATGTTGCTACACTGTCACATATTCGTGTTTGGTAATTTAAACAATTAACAATTACGATTTGGGGTTTTTATTCCTAATAAGAATTAAATCGTACAGCAATGTGCGACTTAATAGAATGGAACACAAATTTATATCAATAAATATGTGACAGTGATAGAATAGAACAGAAATTTTTATCCATAAATATGTGACAGTGTTAGAATAGAAAAAAATTTTATATCAATAAATATGTGACAATGTTAGAATAAAACAAAAATTTATATCAATAAATGTATTTGTTAATTTAAACAACTAACAATTACGATTTTTTATTTTTATTTTCTAATGAAAATTAAATCTTACAGCAATGTGCGATTGATTAGAATAGAACAAAAATTTATATCAATAAATATGTGGCAGAATAGAACAAAAATTTTTAACAATAAATATGTAACAGTGAAGAACTGAACAAAAATTTATATCAACAAATGTGTGACAGTGTAAGAATAGAACAAAAAATGATATCACTATTCCAGTTTATTTTAACAATTACGATTTCCGATTTTTATTTCTAATGAGAACTAAGCCCTTGACCAAGGTGCAATTGATTACAGTATGTGACAGTTTTAGAATACAACAAAAATTATATCAATAAATATGTGGCAGTGTTAAAATATAACAAAAATTTATATCAATAAATATGTAACATTATTAGAATAGAACAAAAATTTATATCAGTAAATGTGTGACAGAGTAAAAGTAGAACTGAAATTTATATCAGTAAATGTGTGACAGAGTAAGAATAGAACAAAAATTTATGTCAATATTCGTGTTTGTTAATTTAAAATATTAACAATTACTATTTGGTTTTTTTATTTCTAATGAGAATTAAATAGTAAAATAATGTACAATTGGTTAAAATAGAGCAAAAATATATGTCAACAAATCTGTGACAGTGTTAGAATAGAGCAAAAATTTATATCAGTATTTGTATTTGTTAATTTAAACAAATGAAATTACCATTTCGGATTTTTATTTCTAATTATAATTCGTACAGCAATGCAAGATTGATTAGATAAAATTTAGATCAATAAATATGCGACAATGTTAGAATAAAACATAAATTTAAATCAATAAATAATATATATAAATATGCGTTTTACAAAACAACAATAGTTAAAGACATTATTTTCAGTTTTATTAGAATTGTTTTTTTTTTGAAATTGAAGTTTGAAATTATTTTTCGAAAGTTGTTACCACTTCTAAAATATAAATTCTATAATCAATAACTATTAATCAATTATTAATAATCTGAATTCATTGAAAAGGAAAGAAAAATAATAATCACTCAAATATATATTATTATGTGAAGAAGGTTATTTAACCCTATTTGATTACATATTTTAGCAGAAAAACGGTGCATGAATATTACCAAAGACATACACATTAAAAAGCAATGGAAAGCTTTTTCCATAAAGTTTATATGTTTAGCTCTACACAAAATGAAATATTTTAAACGAAATTAATACTCTCTTCGAATCTATATAGTTCCATTAAGTTCGCAATATTAGTCTTAATAATATCAGTGGGATACGGATATCTGTTGTTCAGTCTTAAGAATATCAATGAGATACGAATATCTGTAGTTCAGTCTTAAGAATATCAATGAGATACGAATATCTGTTGTTCAGTCTTAAGAATATCAATGAGTTAGAGTTAGGAATATCAATAATTCAACCTTAAGAATATCAATGAGTTGAGTAACGAATATCAACAGTTCAGTCTTAAGAAAATTGATGAATTAGAGTTACGAATATCAATAATTCAGTCTTAAGAATATCAATGAGCTACAATTAGCATTAAGTTGGTATTGAGAATATCAATGAGTTACTAATATTTTTTTCAGTCGAAAGATAAAGAATTAGAATAAATTACCAACTTCAATTGCTCAGTCTAAAGGTAAAATTATGAATGAATTAAGAAAAATCAATAGCTCTAACTAAAAGGTAAGAACATCTGTGATTTCAAAGCATCAATATCTCAATATAAAGAACAAATATATATGCAGACTTTAAAAGGATCAGTAATTAAATTTTAAATATCAAATAAAATAGGAATATTAATAGCTTGATCTACATATTTGGAATATCAATCATATCTTAAAATCATTACTTTTTTTCACGTATATTATATAAATATGGATGTATTAAATGTATTCCATGTACGCTTTCATTAGAACAAAATTAATGATATTTTAATAAGTCCACGCTACACATAATGAAACGACATTCAAACAGCAGAGAACGTTGTAGAAAAAGAGATTTAAAAAAACAGTTTTCAAAATTTTTCAATTTAAAGCAACCATTTCATTCAAGATTTAATGAAAAGGAGCCAGGAGTTGGAGAGTGAAAAAAATAATTTTAGCAAACTTTAATTTCCTACCATTCACTACATACAGAAGGACGAAGCCGAAAAAAGGAACTATTTTAAAGATTGTAAACACCAGGGGGGAGACTTTAATAAAAAACTTTAGAAAAAAAAACACATTTTTTTTTTGTAATGAAATGATTGATTACATTGTACATGCTCAAAAAAAAAAAATTCGGTTCCCCTTCAGCCTGAAGTCTAAGAAATGACAATTAGTGTTATCTTTCTGGTTTTAGCCTTGCACCTCCAGGCGCTAAAAATTGTTTGTTTAATTGGAAAAAGTGGGAGGTGTAAAAATCTATAGATGCTTTGTTTGTTAAAAAAAAAGGGTAAAAAAGCAATTTCGTGTAAGTTTAGATTTGTTTTTGATGCGTTAAAAATTATTAATGAGTTCTTCAGCCTAAGGCGCTGCTAAGTTTTCATTAAAACTTTCGATAGTTGCAACGGCTCTTGAGATTTTTTTCCTTCTTGGAGCAAGCACTATCTGCATTTTTAAATTATTAAAATATTTTTTTTCTAGGGAAAAAATGTTTTTATCATTATTTTGATGCATTTTATGTGAAGGAAAATTTGTGGGAAAATGTCAAAAAAAATTAATGTTTATGTATTTTTGATAAAATGAATTTTTTCAACAAATAATAATCTAAGATAAATTATTCAAGATTTTTTAAATGTTAGCTTTAAATATATTATTTAAAAAATAGTTTTACAATTTTTCTGTTGTAATTAGGTTACTATAAAATATTGAGCTGATACATACTGTTAATGAGGTAATTTTTTTTATGGGTAATGCATATTTTATGATTAAAAGTGCCCATCTTTTAATTTAATATAGAGTGCGTGTTTCTAATTTTACAAGACCTGATGCTATGAAAAAAATGAATAAGAGCATACTTTATAAATAATTTTTCAAAACTATCGAATATAATATAAAATAAAAATTTAAATAATTTATGCAATGTATTAAAGAAAATTCTAAATAATTATTAAAATATTATTTTAATAGGATTTGATTGTTGTTTATTAAATAGATTATAATTAAACTGCAAGTATTTCTATAAAATCCTGGTTCATCTCCAGTAGATATTATATTTAGATTTTAGGAATTATTTTTATTAGAATAAAACACATCAGATGTATGGGATATATATATACATTATTATTAAAAAATATGTTTTTTATTGTATGGAGTTTTATGAGCCTGTTATATAACTTATGAAAATGCTTGCAGGCACATCGTTAAAAATCATGTTTATTAACAATGATGTGTGTGTTGATATTAAACTATATTAACCATTATATTAAATTGATATAACATTTAATATTCTTTAACATTTACTAGATAATGATATTAATTACTGATATATTAATATCATAATAATATAATTAAAGATATGATATTAAACAGCAATATAATATTACATAGTTCTCGATGGTCTAGATGTTTTTTTCAGGTCTAATTTTAGGCTTATTTTCATAAGCATAAAGTACATAAAATAACTGATGTTTTCTGACAGAAAATTAGAGAGAGTTATGTAATACTATGAACATAACTGTTTAGGCCTACATAATAGAATAACTGAATTATATAACTATCAAAATCTGAAGTTTAAAAATGTTTTGCAGAAATTTTTTAAGAAACCAAGTTGCATAAAATATTTAATTGAAAATTTTAGGATAATTTATACTGTCGAACAAGTAGATCTCCAAAGGTGGCTAGTAATCTGTAAAATACGTTTCTAAGCTGCTTTTATATAATATATTTGAAACTAAAAAAACAATTCAAAATTTTTGAGTATAGTTTTGTGTTCATAGAACTATAAAGTATCTATATAATCCCCAAAATATGAATTTAGAGTTTTTGACGACTACACTATTTTCCTTCTCGAAAATAAAAACTTAAATATTTTCTCTTGAAATCATTATTCTGATTCACCATTTTACAAAGAATATTTTCAATATCTTCTTTCTACATATATTAATGAATGAGAAATATAACTTTTAACAATATCTCTTACAGAAAAAAATTTTACTGCTGATATTGAACTTATCTACTTTTTTCTAACATAAAAAATAACCTATGTTCATAAAAGATTTTGAACATGAATTCAAGACACAAAATAACAAATATATGATTTTTCTAAAATTGCAAAAATTAGGGCGACATTATATATTTAATAATAATTAATTTAAATGTCTGCCAGCAAATTTCTAACCACTTATTGTGATATAAAAGTTCAATTCATCTAATTGATACTTATTCATTGGCAACAAATACTTAATTAAATATAATCATACTGGTAAAACATTTGAAATGCCAAAAATTAATGAAAAAAAATTAAATATTTGTTAATTATAATGATAAATAACTAAATTTATAATTTATTCTTTAAATTTTAATTATTTTTTAAATAAACCAAATGTCTCCTACTCGAAAAATGGAAGCTATTCTTGTAAGACTGAATTTTACTGTAGTATGCTTTAAAAAAAGAGAATGAAATGCTGGTAAAACTAAATCCCTTTTTTATAAAATAATAATTTTTTTTTGAAAAAAAAAACATGAAATACTAGATTAATTTAATACTGTATGTAAAAATTTCCAAACTATTCCTTCAATAAATTTCATTATATTTTCCAAATTATGTCTAATTTAAGGGAGGAAAAAAAAAATCAATAAATATGTCATTCAGAATTCAAAACACTTTATCTTTTTGCCGTTAGATGGCGCTACAAATCAAAACGAAAAGACCAAACGATATCTTGTATAATGATTCCACTCTATCATATCTAAAAAGAGAAACAGCAAAGGAAAAAAAAAAAGTAAGTGGAAAGAGACCAAAAAATTACTGTTTTATAACTCCTTGGAGTATAATATTCGTTCCGCAATCTAAAAGAGCTTAGAAAAATGACCGGAACGATTGTACGTTCTTCAGAAAAGTGGTTTATTTAATTAAAGTTATTAGCACAATATGATTAGAGATCGTCATTTTTGTAATGAGCCTCTTGGGCTTCGGAAACCTTTAATACTTACGCCGCAATTATTTTTTATCACTTTGAATAGAGTATTGGGCGCACACTTTTGGATGAATTATTGCGAAGACGTGTTGCTGTAAAATACTCTGCGTTAGTTGCTGTCATTTATTTTGGCTATTGATATTAACAATCTAAAAAGTAAAAAAAAAAAAAAAGGGATATCATTGGACTTGGACTATTATTGGATTGGGATATCATTTCTCTTTTTCTGTTAATGATTGAATTTTTATACGAAATGCTTAAATGAAAATTATCCCATTTATAATAAAGGTGTAATCAACTAATATATTTTTATAAGTAGTTTCATTTTTTTCCAAAAATTATTTCTATATAATAAAATAATATGCTTTTATAGTTTATTTCTTTTTGTGTTATTGAAACAAACGAGTCTTGTAATTTCTTCTTATTATTAAAGTTTGAACAAACAAGTTTGCAACAAGATTTTAATCAAATTACAAAAAATTGTTACAAAATAGATATTTCATACATGCCGAATTTTTCAGGCGCTGTTTACGAGAATTCTTTATTATAAATTAGTCATAGGTTAATAAATAAAATAAAGAAAAATTCTGAGAGAAATTTCTTTTATTTTATTGCAACAAGAGAATCTTGCACCTGCTTCCAACTATTAAAGTTTAAACAATAAAATTTGTAGCATTATCTAAATATAAAATAATTAGATTACAAAAATTGCTACAAAGAGACATTTAACATATTCTCTCAAATGTTGTTTGCAAACATTCCTTAAATTAGAAATAAGTTTTTAATAAAATAAAAAATATTTGAAAAAAAGTAGGATTAAAACTAAATCCCCTTTTATAACAGAAGAATTATTTAAAAATTTCTTTTGCAAACGAATGGAATTTTCATACTTAATACTAAAATGAAAATTATTTCAGTCATGTTAAATAGTTATGAATATTTAAAAAAGTAGAGTATTTTCGAACTTTTATTCTATTGTAATAAAATAATTTGCTCTTATTGTTTATTTTCTTTTATATTATAGAAAAAAAATAGAGCTACTACTTTCTATTGCTTAAATTTAAACACGCAAATTTGTATCATGACTTTAAATATGAATTAATCAGATTACAAAAGATTGTTACGTAAAAGATATTTAATACTTAATAAATTTTGCAAATATCGTACATTATTATTCTTTATAATACATTAGTAATGTGTTTCTTTTTTAAAAAATTATATTTTGAACATACTTATTCTTTTCTCATTTCCTGATAGAAGAATTCTTCTTTTAAAGATGGGATTTTCATACGAATTTCTAAAATGAAAATTCTTTCATTTTTATTAAAGAATAGTAAGGCCAATTTAAAATAAAAATTTTTTATTCCAATAAAACAAAATAATTTCCTGTTATTATTTTTTTCTTTTAATATTAATACAACAGAAGAATCTTGTTTCTGCTTTCTACTATTAAAATTTAATCAGATTACAAAAGAATTGCAGCAAAAAGATGCTTAATACATGCTGAATTTTTCGAATAATGTTTAAAATTATTCCTTATAATTAGTTCGTAATGTATTTTGTAATAAAATAGAAACATTCTGAAATAAATTTCCTTTTATATGATTGCAACAAAAGAATATTGAGCCTCCTTACTATTATTAAAGTTTAAATAACCAAATTTGTAATATGAATTTCAATAGAAATCAATCAGATTACAAAAAAAAAATGTTACAAAAAAGGCATTTAATAGTTGCTGAATTTCCAAATGTTGTTTACAGTTATTCTTTAAAATTATTTAGTAATATATTTCTTAATAAAATAAAAAAAACCTGAAAGAAATTTTGAATTAAAAATAAATAAAAGAAACCCCGAACGATTTATTCCTTTCGCCTATTATTATAGAAGAATTCTTTCAAAGAACTGAAAATTTTATATGAAATGCTAAAATGAAATTATTTGACTTATATTAAAATAGTGAAGGTCTAATTTTCCCATGTTGATTTGGAAAAAAAAAATTCAAACTTTTTTTTTCTTATATAATAAAATAATTTGTTCTTATAGTTTATTTCCTTTTATACCATTGTAACTGAAGAATCGCTTTTTGTTTCATATTATTAAAATTTAAACAATCAGATTTGTAACAGGACTTTAAATATAAATTAATCAGGTTACAAAATATTGATACAAAAAGACATTTAATACATGCCGAATCTTTCGAAAATTGTTTACAAATATTCTTTATAATTAATCAGTAATGTATTTTTTAATAAAATTGAGTAATTCCATAAGAAATTATGAATTTAAAATAAATAAAAGAAACTTCAAATCGCTTATTTTTTGTTCTTTTACGTTTATTTTTTCTTCTTTAAAATTTCTTTAATGGGATTCTTCTTCTTTGTAATGGAGATCATTTATTTTCGTATTCTTTTTTTTTTCATTTTGAGAAAATCGTTTATTAATTTTATTAGTATGGAAAAGAATTAATGTTTATCGTTTTTATTAAAATCTTATCAAAATTTGTAAGATATATTTTTAGAAAATCATCTGCAGAAAGAATAAGAAATGTATGTATTTTTTGCCACATGCAAAATTTTTCAGACGATAATTATTGCTCTAATCAGTCGTCTGACACATCAAATGATTTTAGTAACAATAAAAAAAATTTGAATATAATTTGAAGAAATTATACAGATTATTTTTTTTTGTTTTGTTTTAGTAAAATAAATGACACAAACAAAAAATGCTTAAAAATAAATTTAGTTTTTGTCTACAAATGAAAAGAATGTTCTAATATTAAGATTAAAATGTTGCAACAATTAAAATCTCTGTAGCTCAAATAAACTTTACCATTTTTTTTCGAAAAATATGAGAATGAAACCTTTTATCAAAACAAGCATCAATAATAATTTTATGTTATTGGTATTTTTGCCACTTATTTATTCATTAGAATTTTGTGTGTTTCTCACAGTTTATTAAAATAGCCTGTGCAATGAATGCTAATTATATAAAGAGACAAAAAAAAAACGATAAAAAAACCCATTCGCTACTGTTTGTTTAATATTCTAAAAAAAATTAACCTTCAATCAACCGATAAAGTGTCTTTTAATATATTCTGGTTTTTTTACAGACATTAAGGAATAAAAAAAATCCAGTTCCGGTTGAATAAATTTAGTGTATAGTTCTGAAATCTTTTTGATTACAGAAATCCGTGGGTGTAAAATGATTGATTGAGAAAAATTATCCATTTGGCGCTAATCAATTTTTATTTATTTATTATTATTTTCTTTACTTATCTTTTTTTCTATCATACCTTGGAAAGGTTCTTTGATTGTAATAATCTGCATCCTCATTGACGACAAAATAGCTATTTTTTTTATAAGTGGCAAATTAACTGCGACTGTAAATTTTTAACTTATTTTTCAGTTTTTTTTAAATTCTGAATTGTTTTTAAAACATAAAAATGCGACTATTTTTATTCAAACTTTGTATTTTAAAGCAACATTTGATTTCTTCCTTCTGAGTGAAATGTGAATTTCTCAGTTTTTAAATAACACGTGTAAATTAATATAAATGAACATCAACATGTATGGCATTCGAACATGGTTTATCATGATAAGACAAGACAAAATCAAAAATGCAGCACATTTTGCGAAATTAGAAATTTTATTAAATTTTCGGCATTAAGAAATTTCTGTATAACTAAAAAGTCTTTCATCATAATCAAATGTGCTTTTGTATAAATTAAACCTAGAGCGCTGATGAATACAATTTTAAAACAAATTTTAGCTACGCAGTTCATTTAAGCAAATCTTGCTCTATATCTGATAAATAAAATGTCAAAAAAATTTTCCTAGTAAAATAAATTTAAAAAATTATTTTATCCATTTGGATATTTTTTTTTCTGAAGAACTGCCATTCTTAGCAATTACTTTTATCATGTGACAGAAAATTGCAGGTAAAGATTCACATAAATGAAAACGACTGATGCCGGCTCATGGAACTTTTTCAAATATATTAAAACTTATTGCAATGATTTTCGAATATTTTTAATTCTTTGATCTTTGCTGAATCTCTATTTTCTTTTTGGATTCAAGAGAATTAATCATATCCTTCTTAATGTGGAAATCAATTGATTTTTCTGCTTGCAAAAAAATTAAAACGTGAATAAAAATTGGATATGGGACCGTAAACTTCCCATTTTAGTTAAGGTCAATAAATTTTCTGCAATTTTATACTTATTTATTTTATTCTAACTTCAAAGCCAGTTAAAAACTATTGCTAATGATAATATTTTTAAATATTTATTTATATTATTTTTTAATAATAAATCATCAATGCACATATTTTAGGGAGTCTCATTCATTTCAAATAGATTTGAATGATTAGCTTTGATCTCAGTTTTCGGAAACATCATGCTTAAAGAAGATTCCAATCATGCTTACGAAGCAATGGTTAGTATAATAAATTATATACGATGAAAGACAAAACAAGCCAAATAATATTTAATTAGATCTAAGTTTTAGTTCATAGAATAATAAGCTTCAACGGGCATGACTTCTAGTAAATAAGAAGGGTAAAAAAGGATTAAATTTCTCAGAACTCTAGTATTTAATGGTGGATATAAATCTTTCACAGAGAATCAAACTTCAATCAATTCCACAGACAAAATTTTGTATTGAAGAGAGCGTGATAATTCAATTAAACTATTTTCTTTTACAGCAATAAATGCAATGGATTAGTTACATTAAACGAATTTCAAATTTCTGCAAATGTATCTATATTATCATTTTGAATATAGATAATGATACGTGATAAGTTTTTTGGAGAATTATCGCGATTCATGAAACTGAATTAAATATTCAAATATAACTATGAAAGCTCAATAACGTTTAGTTGCGCCTTGAATAATTCGAATCACCCTAGCGAGCATGCATTTTTATCAATGCTGTGGTTTCATCACGCTTAAACATTAGAAAATAAAAGTGTAAATTTACACCGTAATAAAAATGTAACTGTGCACCGTAATAAAAATGTAAATTTACACCGTAATAAAAATGTAAATCCACATTGTAAGTAAAAAAGTATTTATTCCGCTACTCTTTGTATACACTTTAATTTCCAATAATTACACTTAATGGCCAATCACTTTAATTTCCATGCTAATACCCAAGTCGAATAAAGCTTTGTAGGGTCTTATGAGTATGCAAGTTTTCCTTCCCCCGCTTAACATTCGAAACTTATTATTTCATTATTTTATTTATTTATTTATTATTATTCGTATTAACTGTATTAAGAATCGAATGATACCAAAAACCAGTAAGTAACAATTTATTTCATTACGTAATGAATAAGCGACTTTCAATATGTCACCAATAGAAAAAAAAAATTTTACTTTTGAAAACTATGTAAATATTCAAAAACCAAGTTTACAAGCACTATTGATTTATGGAGGAGAGAATATTCCAAGGGAATTTGAAAGCATTAAATATAATAATTTATAATATTAGACATAGTAATAATAATTTTGGAATTTAACCAATACTTAATTTTAATTTGAAAGTGCCTGAGTACATGGCACTTGTAAATCCAGTGAAAATACTGCATTAGATTATTTTAAAAACACCATACAAATTTCTGAAGACCTCGGAGCCTTAGATAATTGGAATCATCTTAATACAAACATACTCAATTTGGCGGATCATCTACAATAATGATAATTAATTAAATTAAATAATAGATTCTGGATAATGCTCTGTAGATAATGCATGTATCATCCTCCAGAATTTCAGAACTTATTGTTTCTTGGTTTTTAAATAAGTATTTACATTAACAGTATTAAATAAACAAATGTTATCATAATTTAATAAGTAACAATATATTTCATTACACATCATTATCAAGAGAGTTTCAACATGTCACTTAAAATAAAGATCACATTATTTTTGAAACACTCTGCAAATATAAAAAAAGCTAATTTCACTAGAATTATTGATTTATGAATCAATCGATCAAGAGAGAGGGATGCGCCATATTTCCCTGAAATGGAATTTTAAAATATTAAGTCTTGTAATATATAATATTCTGACATTCTAATGAGAATTCTCAAATTAACCAATACTTAATTTGGATTTAAATATGCCCGAATACATAGCCTTTGTGAATCAGGTGAAAATGCAGCCACGATGACCTGGTAGTAAGGTCTCGGATTCGGAACTGAAAAGTTTCAGGTTCGTGACCCGATTGCACGTGATACACGTTAAATCCACCAGGGCCAAACTTCCTGCAGCAGGCGTGGTGTGGAGAGGTCAGCTTAGGTGTCGTCCTTGTTATCTGATTGAGGCTCAAAATTGTCCCAAAATAGCCCCAGTGTTATTATAAAATGTTACGTTAATATAACTTAACAAAACTAAACATTAAAAATATCATAAAAATTATCTGAAGACCCTGGGGTCTCTAGGAAACTGACTTTTTTTTCTATTAGATAATCGGAATTCATTTAAATTAGATCAATGCAGCCTGACACTTATAATAACGGTGGGTTAAATAATAAATTCTTTTGTTCTACAAAAACTCTCAGAACTGCCATACTTAGTTAAACAAAAAACGAAATTCCAAGACACCCTTCTAAGAACCCATCGTTTTTGTCCATCAATCTTACATTCCACACCCCATCTTTTTATTACACGCCATATAAAGCAAAAACACCTCAAAAGAGCAGACTGTAGCTCTGGGTGTGTTGTCGGCACGGCGGTGGTCTGAGCTACTACGAACCATCCATCAAGGTATAATGATTGAACGCTTTTATACCATAGCGTACCAATCCAGGCTGGAGCAGATGATGTTTTTTCTCAAATGCCTCCACACCTTTTAGAACGATGAATTATAAATTTTATATGTATAGACTTCTATATGAAGCATCGTTATTGATTCTGTTGTAAAATTATATATCGCCGCAAATTGAAATTACTGGCCACCCAATAAAGCTGGTTTATATGTCTTTTTAATTTAAGGGCACTGGTTTATTATCCTGCAGTGAATGAGTGTTATTTTAACCATCTATCAAGTTTTTTGATGCGAAATTAATTTAATGTACGCGTCAGACAATAAGTTATGATTGAAACCCTTTTTTCTTGTCCGAAATTCAATCAATGATTGAGTAAGACGTATCTTACTTTCTATTTAAAGCGCAGAAGATATGAATAATAGGAATCCTAACCACTAGCATTAATATACTTTAAAAAGCAATAATTCATCAATTATTAAGGAAATTATTTTAATATGATATGTTATAATAATTCCACGATATTTAAATTGAGGAGGATTCAAAAAGCAGTATTCACTTTCCAAATACTGTAAAACAGTAACAGTCAAAGACACGAACCACTTTAATGAATCGTAAGGTAGATGTACTCTTAAAGATTGTGTCTCACCCTTGATGGCAGTAACTTTGGTGTCATATAACTCGTCAGTTGGAATGGCGGCGTATGCAGAGGAGAAGGTTTTTTTGTTTTCTTCAATTTAATCTAAACGAAATCATCAACCCTTACGCAAGGACATTTTTGATCATAATTTGGAAAAGAAGTTACTATTATAAAATCTGTCTAACAATGGCCTGAAAAATGTTAAACTGAGGGTCTTTAGTGCGAAAGTCCGGAACAACTGACTCTTTCCCAAGAAGTCCCCACCCAACGAAGCCGACAAAAATCCAAGCAAAGGGAAATACAGAATAGTCAGCAGATAGTCTGAAGTTTTTGGAAAATAGACTAAAGATAATTATATGCGAAGTGCAGGTTGTTGCAAAAATCTAAACGATTTAGCCAAGTTTCGTTTTGAGAATAATACTTTTGACCATCACTTAGTTTTCGTTGATGAACCAACATTTCAAGTCCATGGGAAAGTATGTAAGTACAATATAACCTTTTAGATAAGGGAAAGTCACAAATTCACTGTGCAACACATGCGAGATTCCCGTAAGGTAAATGTAGTGCAAAGACCAAAAAGAAATGTACGGCAATTTTTAATAGGTCACACATAAGACATGTGCGATTGTCTCTATCCAAAATTAAAATAACTTTATAAATTCTGTTACAGGTGACACATAATATCTTACAGTATTTTTGATTTATAGGCGTTGTTGTTAACACATTAAAGGCGGGAGTCGTAGTATTACGATCTGAACCGCGTTACCTGGCATACTTTCGTCAAGATACCCCTCCTTTAATGTGTTAATTATGGTACTTTACAAACTCTGAGACAAAAAGCTGTCAGCGATTTAAGCCTAAATTAGCGTCCCTTGTTTTTTCAGTAGTGCCAACTAGGGCCAAGAATAAGACTTAGCTATTTCATGCTTCATTTTAACCTCTTTTTACAACGGGGGGGGGCATTCACACTCTACTCACAGATAGAACACAGAACACTAATCATACTCGAACCGTAACTTGAACCGAGAAAACCCAGACCACTGGGAAGACACGCTATCCCTATGGTAGAACGCCAGCATTGAAACTGTAAACATATTTATGAATCACCCTGTATATTAAACGCTAAAGTACGTCGCATAGAAATCGCTCTTATTACTTATAGTTGAATAGCACAATCAAATGTAAGCAAACTGATATATATATATTTCAGACTGCTTTAAAGAAAGGTTTTGCTGCTGTATTTATTCAGTACATCATTAATTAAGAAAATAGTAAATTATTGGAAATACTCTGGAGGGGACTTGATGTGTCATCAAAAGCTACCTCTGAGTAAACTCAGAGGTAAGAAACGAAATCAAGAAATGGATATCAAACCGAAAGCTTTATCTAGTGTGAAAAGAGGATTGAAAATCTCCAAATGGGTAATCGTTACGTCTTACCTGCGGAAATTAATGATTTATTTTATTATTTCCCAGAAATAAGTTTTGTATTTAAACTTTAAAAAAAATGACTTCTTGCCATTTCGAAAAAATGACAAATTAAAAAGTTGCCTTTTTGCCAGTTCAAAAAAAAAAAAAAAAAAAATGACAAACTAAAAAATTGCCTTTTGCCATTTTAAAAGAAATGACAAATTTTTATAGTTTTACCTTTACTTCCGATATTTTAATGCAATGCACAGTTTATAACTATGAAAAGCGACAAGCTGAATTTTGCTGGTTTATTCTGATTGCTAAACAAGACTTTGCCAATGAGCTTTTAAGAACTTAAGAAATACAATTTTTGGTTTATTCCCCTATAATCATGCTATTTAAACAATGCACCAAACATAGCGGTAGAAAACATTTTTAATGTTATGAAAAAATTCAGATGCATCTATTTTAACATTCAGTTGTGGGGTTTTTCCAGTGTTAAAATTTAGATGAAATAGACTGCATTCAAATGATATCAAAATAGAATTTTTCTTACCGCTTTTATTTCGTAATATACACACACTAATTTGTATTTGCTGTAATTAGTAGCAAATTAATTCAATTAAATGCATTGTTTCAGTCTATTTCATCGTTTTTTAAAGAAACGCACTTCGTATTTTAGTTTAAATTTAGTTTAGTTTCACATCCTAAAAATCACTAACTTATGGGAAAAAACTGGCCATCAAAGACGGTAGTTGTAAAGAGTATATTTACTTGGATCAGTGGCTATTTATTTAATTAAAATCTGTATTAGTAATACTTTTGTTAGACAAGTTTAGATCGCTTCAAATTATTCTGTTAGGATCTCCCAATTATTCAAAAATTGATACATTCAAATATTTAAAATATTCAATTATTCAGATTTTTAAAAATTCCAATATCTAATATTAAAATATTGATTTCAAAATAGAATTTGTTACAATTTTACATAGCTTAAATTTTCAGTCGGGAATCAAACTTTATCCCATATAATTTAATAGTGAATATAAAAAAAACATAAACAATTCTATGAATAATAATTTTATAGAATAGTTTACAGTTTTTTTAATAATAAACAGTTTATAGTTGAGAATAAATTTATTATTATATTTAACTTGACTATAATATTCAGTTCTATTAACAAAACGATAACTTGCCGATGTCATAAATCAGTTCATTTCGCTAAAATTTAAATCTTAGAAGATGGAAATTCCGGATAAAAAAATTTGAAAGGGACTACAATTGTAATCCGCGCGGCCTTTTACGTGACTTTATAGAGCGCGAACGGTGCAGGGTTAAACCAACGCAAAAATATGGATTCAAACTCTATTCTCTTTATAAAAAGAATGCTTAAATATCCAACTAAAATCCTTTCAGTTTAATTTGCTGTCCACTCCCTTTTTCTCAACAAATAAAAAACTTTGCAGATATATTCATACATCAGAAGATAAGAATATTTTTTTAATCGTCCTCGAACATAACGCACTCTGCTGACAAAGAAGTACATTGTTTATTTAAAATTTAAGCTAAAGGAAAAAATTGAAACATCATGGTCATTGTAATGGGAGTTGCCTTTCCTATGGCTATCAATAAGCCTCAGGGACAAACCTTTCAAAGAGCGGAATTATACTAGCCAAATGATGCATTCGATCACGAATAACTACTCTTTGTAATCTTATCGAGAGTCACTAAATCCAATAATACTTTTAAGGCATCCGACTATGTTTAAAACACTGTTTAATAAGCACATTGACGAATTTTTTAAAATTGTTATTTCTTGAAGTTCAGACTTTCCTCTTTCCAAGACAGTTTATTTTTACTAAGAAAAGGAAGATCTGACCGATCATCCAGAGACACATATTTTTTTCAGCTAAAATTTCTTTAATTTCAATTTTCTTAATAATTCTTCACCGTTAACACGATATCACAAAAACTAATAGAGGTATTTGCATAAAAATTCCAGGGTGTGTTTAAAATAATATGGGCAATGAAATGGACCAAAATTTTATTGTTAGTGAAATACTTTTTTCATTTATAGGTGTTTTTAGAAAATTGAAGTTGCGAATTTATAGAAAAAAGGCATATATGCTTATATTTTTACCCATAACTTCTTTGCATCTCAAGATTTTTCTTAGGTTTTGGTTCATTTCATTCATCAATATATTTTATAACTTGTAATCGAAGAAAAATAGGATTTCTGCATTACAATTTTATGTAAAGTGTCAACCATTTTGGTTAAATTTCATTAAAATTTACTGCACATTTTTCTATTTCTCAAAATTTATTATATTTTCAAATAGTTTTGTTGTATTTATAGTATTTTGTATTATAATTCACAATACATATGAAAACCATAGTTTAAAATAGTTTTTTTATAAATCCAATTTTTCAAAACTTTTCCTTCGAAAGTAGTCAGATACCTTAAAACACTCAACAAAATCAGCAAGTAAGAATTCAACATGAATCCATGCTGACATTAAATATTGTATACAGAGAGATAATATAAATTGTAAATGCGTTCACTTAAGAAAATTAACCCTTGCTATGTTTTATACAGAGTGATCGGTATAGTCCTTTTATTCCTTTTAAATTCAGAATTAACGAATAACTACTCTATGTAATCTTATCGAGAACCACTAAATCTAATAATATTTTTAAAACGATTAACGAAATTAGAAAATAGGAATTAGTAGGAACAAGTAGGAATTCAACATGAATCCATTCTGACATTAAATATTGTATACACAGAGATAATATAAATTGGAAATATGTTCACTTAAGAAAATTACCCTTGCTATTTTTTACGTAGAGTGATCGGTATAGTCCTTTTATTCCCTTGAAATTCAAAATTAATCCTCGTATAAAGAATTCCTTTAAATAATAAATAAATAAAATGGCTAAAGTGTTCCAGTCAGAAAATTGTATTTTACATCACGACTGAAAATGTAACCTCAAATCAGCACTCCACCCACCACAAAAACATCGAGTGTTTTTTTTTTTCTTTTCTAATTTTTTTATCATTATTTTTTTTTATTTTCTTCGTTGCTTAAATTTCACTTCGGCGTTGTTATACTCGTAAAAACTGTAAACTAAAATAATTGTTCGATTTTATGAAGAGCCCTTTTTCAAGTCACGGAAAGTTCAGTATTTTATTCTCAAATATTTACATTAGTTTTACAGCAAACTCCATGAAACATTTTCCTGTGGTTTTGTTATGATATAGCATGCATTCATTTTTCTATGTAAATTTGTTTTTACCCTTCCATTTATTTTTTGAGATTTTTGTAACTTTTTTATTTAGCCACTAGAGGTGCTGTAAATTGCTACAATAATTTTAGCATAATCGTTACTTCCATGGCTATACGAGACGCCGTTTTGAATTTAAGGGACTTAAAAGGATTATGCGATCACCATCATATATTTCGTTGATTTCTAGATTTCAGCAATAAAACAAGAGTTTGAGTCATTTTTCATTATCGTGGATAAAAGTGTGATTGTACAGAAATATGGTCTTACTAATCAATTAATTTTATTTTTTTAACAATTAGATTTTATCTATTAAGAGAATGTAATATTTTATGTAATACTTTGCAGACCACTGACTCTTTCCTTGGAGAATTTCAGAAGGATGCATTTGAATCGGCATCTTTCTAATTAGGAAAAATAATTGCATTTGCCTTAAGCTCAGAAGTCTTTAAGAGCAAAATTGATTCTTATCTGATGTATCTATCTATTTACATCTATGTGATAAATTATTGATTTTTATTACGAAGAAAAATACATGATTTTTTTTCCTTTGGCGGCACTTAATTTAATTTCTTTTAATGGTTCTTATCTATAGATAGAATCGGCAGTTGTATCATTTCAGAAACAAGTCAACATCTAATTTTTCATTCCTAAACTGACATCAGCGACTCGCTATTTCTGGCCATACCTCTGGCAACTTATATTTTTTCGTTCATTGTCGGCTTTTGGATGAGTTTGAAAACTTCTCACGTTGTATAACAGAAACAAAGCAAAAAAAAAAAGATCTTATCGATGCTGTATTAAGCCAGTTTAAAACTGAAAAAAACTAAAAGTAATTACATAGCAAGGACTAAATCTGTGAAATTATAGGGCATAGATTTATTCCAGCAAACTTACAGTTTCGAATTCCTTTATCAATAACTGATTTCCGAAGAGGCAAACAGACAACTGATTAAGTACCCCTTGGCTCGGACAGATTTGCAAGTACACCGATTAAGCTAGTTACTTTCCAGGTAAAATAAAATATTAGGATACGATTAAAATGTTATCAAGTATAATTAATTATATATGTATGTTTGTGTGTGTGTGTGTGTGTGTGTGTGTGAGAGAGAGAGAGAGAGAAGGAGAGTTGAGAGGCCTCTGGTATGTTGGTTGGTTTTCACCGGTATGGTTTAGGAACCAACCATAGTTACCACCTATGTTGCCTTGGTAGTCTGGCCATTTAGATTTATCCAAATGCCTTCGAGCTAAGTGGAATAGCCTTTTGTATTACCAATTCCATTTTTAAAAGAAATAATAAAAATATACAACAATGTGTGTTTACTATGGAGACAAAAATTATTTTTACGATATCCCTAAATCACAAGGATTTTAAAATGTCTTATTTCATATAAATGATCATATACTCCTATCTGCACAAATGAAGTTCTCCTTATTACTCTTCACTAATTGTTGTACCGCTATTTTTGGCTCGATTCCTGTACAATCTCACCTCATTCCTATACTGATCTAATCTTAGAAAAACTTTTCTTCGGTATTAATGTATTGGGCATTTGATATAGAGAAAAACATTGGCAGAATCCCTTAGCTCCAATCTCTGTAGAGATTGACAAATTTTTATTCTGCATGGGAGTTCATGATTCCTAAATACGTCACCAATTAGTCTCTCTCTCTCTCTCTCTCCACTCTGCGCCATTCTTCAGTTAAGAGAGATATTGCAAACAAAATCAAGTAGATCTTCTAGCTCCAACAATCAGAGTGACTACTTCAATTTAGTATCTCCAATTATTTCGTCACTTTTGAAATCTAATCGACCTGTCAGAATGCTCTGTATCTGTTTTGAAAATATCATTTAAATTCAATGTTTTTTAGTATAATAAAGATATAGCACATCAAAACTGATTGAAATGGCTACATTATTACTAAAAATGCAGTGCTCGCCGGCTCATTATTCAAAAATTGGAATTGAGGAGATCTGTAAACTGTCATCAAAATCTACAGAGAGTTTTTGATAACTATTTCAGCCTTATCTGTTAACAAGTTCTTTAAATGGGGAAGGTAAAAAGTAATTTTTTTTACTTCTTTATACATAACTTCACGCTTTAATATCATAAACATTAGGTATAAAAAAAATGAAATCTACGCTTGCAAATTTCAAATTATCATGCGAGACATTTTTTAAATCATTATTTGTTTTACTTAATTCAAATCATTAACCTGTTTAAACCGGTTTGATACAATCTCTGTTCCTCCCTCCCTCTCTCTCTCTCTGTATATATATATATATATATATATATATACAAAGAGAGAGAGAGGGAGGGAGGAACAGAGATTGTACGGAACAAGTATCAAGTTTCATTTTCAATTTTTTTTAGTTCGCAACCAAAATTTCGGAGCTCAGCCGATTTTGAAATGGGGGAAAAAAACTCATCTTTTTTTACATATAAATGCATACTTAGTCTGATTGTCACGTGATTGTTTCAAACTGGTTTAGACTGGTTAATGGCTTAAATTAATTAAGACAATTCGCAAGAAAGAATAATTAGGAAATCAAGTTGTAACTTTAGTAGGCGATATATCGCCAAATGTTTTAACCTTCTGCACTATTTTCTAATAACCCTAAAACATTCAAACCTCAAAAGCGATAAATCGCAAATATGTTGTCTACACATTTTAAAAATCGCAAATAATTTGTTTTTTACACATTTTCAGGCTTTAAAAATTTCAAACCAAAACAACATCATGATCTGACATGATAAAAAGGACAGTGAGTAATTGGAAACCACTGTTGAAAGCAGAGGAATAAAAGTTTTCGACATGGCGATGGACTTTAGCGGTGTCCGGCACCAGACCAGAAGCTATCATTAGAGGGAAAAGCTTGAGTTCTCATCCACCGTACTCGTGTTTTGACACTTCGCAATTGATTGATTGTTCCACATCACAAGAAATATGACCCGGACATCAACGACTTCGATTATTATTACTTTCTCATTGATCACCCCCCTCTTTCCTGACTGTTTTCTGTTCTTTTTTTTATTTTTTCGGTCAGGGGTAGAGCTAACGATTTTTAGGCCTTAGGTAGATGTTCTCAAGGCTAGGAGAACGAGATAGAACTAGATAATGGTGGTGGATTGATGGTTCTCACAGAAGATTGATTGCCTGAAATGAAAGTATAACGTTGTTGCATTAGCAATTGTAATGCAGTGTATGATTACTGAATATGGGCTCCTATTTACATAGGGCAAATATAGTGATTGATTTTTAAAAGTTAAAATTAACCCGTAACTGGAGACGGGAGTCAAACGGACTTCGGGTTGCTCATTAGCTCTGATTATCACGTGGTATTTTGTCCTTGAATATAATCATCTCAACAGTATCTTCAGGTTGTTCTTCCATCAATATACTGGCAAAAATCTATAAACAAAGTCATATAATCGAGCTATTCTTATTCAGAATTTTTCTTATTTATGTAATTATTGCCTCAATGTCTCTGAAATTGCTTTTAATTTGTATAATCCAAAAAATAAAGAAGTATTATTTGAAAAATATTTTTAAATATTGTATTCTTCATTTTTATTGGTGGAATTCTAACAGTTGTGAACATTGGTGTAATTTCCATAATATCTAAACAAAATAAACACTCATTGAAGGACTGTTAGTATTTTATTATTTTTAACTTTTCATTTTATTGGCATTTAACATTTTTAATATTTTTGATCCTTGGCCTAGGGATAGCTCGTCTTCTCCGTGAACTAGGGTTTCCAGGTTCGAGTCTTGGTTCGGCATGGTTGTTCTTCGGCCTGTGTTCTATCTGAGAGGTGTGTGAAAGAGCACCCCTGTAAAAAAAGGTTGTGCAAGCGAGTATCATCTTCATATGTGAAAAAATTCAGTTTTCTCGAAAGCTACTGTTTATTCTCGAAAGCTACTGCAGACACTCGACTTCGTTAGTGGGCTTTTTATTGCCACAAGTAAGTGCTATAAGCAATAACAACGATATTTTTAGTAGCTAGATAACTTCCAGAATATATTATATTTCCAAACTAAATTCTAATGCTGTTTACAAAAGACAAAACAGAAAAATTATGATGAAATCATTTTGACTCCCTGTCTGTGGATGCATAAGGAAATTCCTATCTCCAGTCACTGGTTAGTTAAATAAATAAGCATAATGCTTAAAGCTGGATTCATTATACTATAATGACATCCTTAGTAGCTAAGTAATGATAAACTTCAGTAAATAAAAAATGTCAATATCATGACCATTCTCTTTCACTAATAGTCTGGTACTGAAACAGAAACATAAGCGTAGTGAATATGCAAATAGAAAAAGAACCTACTTTAACGTGTGTTTGTATATTTTTAATATTATTAGAGAACAAGAACCTTTTATTACGTTGTATTCTGAAATCCACATTAACCAGCTACTGTTTTTGACAGTATACCCGTCATTGCGTTTTTGCGTTATGACAAAAAATTCGTCAGAAGTAATAAGTAGTGACAATGCTTGGTATAGGGGTAGCGTGTCTGGGCTTCCCGGCCTTGCGTTCCTGTTTGGGAATGGTTGTTCTTCTGATATTTGCCTGTGAAGTGTATGAATGTGCTCCCCTGAAAATAGAGTTTGTGCAAGAGAATGTGACATAAGAAATAGCTAAGTAGTATTCTTGACCATAGTTGGCGCTGCTGAGAAAAGAAGCTAATCGCTCACTTTGTGCTAAGGAATAAGTGATGCGTGAGTGGCAAAGTCGTAATATTAGCTCTAGATGGCGTATTGAAAACAAGAGACTCACCCATCTTCTTAAATCGTTGGCAAGTAACAGTCATCTTGCTTGTAGCTTGTGAAGTACCTTAAATCCCAACACAACAACATAAAAAATTAGAATTATCAGCTTGTGTATTGAACTGATCGTGAATTCCTTCTCTAAAAAAATAACCATGATTCCACCTTAATTTTTGAAGGCATTAGTTTAGATGCGATCCATTTTAAAAATCAGAAAGCAAGTCTTCAATTTCT
>JAPMOQ010010798.1:2836320-2906651 GCA_026543055.1 Argiope trifasciata | reverse complement strand
CTTCAATTTCTTTTCTTTGTACCTAAAAGGTGTTACACTTCCACTTTTCCGTAATCACAGACCAATATTATTTTTTTCCCGACATTTTTAAGATTCCAGAGAATCGCCAAAACGTCGTCCCTCGCACCATTAATCACGGGGCCGACTTCCTTTTGCGTAACGGCGGGAATCCATCCATAGCGAATGATCATTGATGCATTGTCCGGGAAGGTTCTTAACTGCTTTTTCGAGCCCTTCCTACCGCTGTCAATAGGCGTGTTGAAATATATTTTCAGGTGGGGGGTCTTGTAGAATCGTCTGTCAAACGATCTCGCAACACCCTGAGGTGTATTTGTCATTGGAAATGGAAACAGAAAAAAAAATTGCTTGAGGAAAACGTTTCAATAAGGATGGTTCACTTTGGAGCAATTAAAAAATGGAGGGTCAGTGGATGAAAGGGTATAAATTTATCTTCCGTGGAACTAGATTCTTAAATAGAGTGGTTGAAAGGGATGAAAATCGTTTTTATTTTCTTTACTTTTTTTTACACTCGCTACCGCTTAAAAGGATTATTATGTTTTAGTAGAGCAATTCTTTGGATTAGGTTTACTTTGGAAAAGAAGTTATTTAAGATTATTTAATGGATTTGTCAAAAGATTAAATTTTTGATAAAGCTAATTATATTTCTTATTTTAACTCATTATAAAGATAAATATATTTCTTATTTATTACATTTCTTTAGAATAATTAATAACTAATGGACAAACAATTCTATTAATGTAATACGAGGTAAGTCATATTACCGACTCACTGTCTCGCCCGTAAACATTCAGATTAGTTTAGTTATATTAACGTCCCGTTGTAAAGCAACACGAGGGTTAGTTTGGGACGGACCTCGTCATTTTGAACCACGGTCAGATGATAAGGACTACACCTGAGCTGGCATCCCCCTCTCCACACTAACGGGATGACGTTTGGACTGACAGATTTAACTTGCAAGAGACCCCCTCACACGACGGTTCTTCAGTGGAATCGAGTCTTGAACCTGAAATCCTCCGGTTCCGATGCCGAGACCTTACCACCAGGCCACCGCGGCCTCGATAGCATTTGGAAATAAATGCTGACTGACCAGATTGAATGACATCGCCTCCCGCCAATGTTATTCTCTACAGTAACATTCTGGGAACTGTGGTTGAGTTCTAATGACAGTCACTGGCGCGGTACAACCCTTCCCAGTAGGAAATACGTCCCGTTCTCTACGGCAGGAGTTAGATTCACTACCTTTATTCTACCCACTGGATTGGTGAGATCCAACAACTATGCCGGAATATTATGCTGTTATTGAAATTTAAAGGATAAATTGATTAAGCCAATTCTCTTCAGAAGATGAAAAATTGATTAATTTGGGGATTAGTTTCCCTTACATAAAAAGACCCAGATGAGACGTCTTAATTTTCAATATATTTGCAGGATGAAATTAAAAATGCACAGGCAGAATTATAAGAATTAGATAAAAGCAACTTTTTTAAAAAAATATGAAATAAAATGAGTATATATATGTATGTAAAAAATTTATTAGTGGATTAAAGAATATAATTTTCTTAATTTTAAATTACAAAATTTGAATTTGAAAATAAGAAATTGTGTAATTGGAATATAATAATAGAATTGTTCTGAACAAAGTGAATTTTAACCAGGTTTGTTTTGTGTTATAACTCCAGATTTTTAAGTAATTTTCTTTCTTTTTTTTGTCATATTCGTTATAGATTTATTTTCTTCTCGTATTGTTCATTCGATTAAACTTCATATTCCATTTTTGTTTAAAGTTTTCTATTAAGAACATTATTATTATTGAATTTTGTGGTGAAAGCTTTTCAAATTTATTTCAGGATGGCTCCTAGAGCCTCGGTGAGGGACCTGGCTATGTGGTCTCAGGTTCATAGCCGAAATGTTTCAGGTTCGAGACCCAATCCCACCGAAATGAGTCTGATGCTCATTAAAACACCTCGGACAAATGTCCTCCTGTTGGTGCTGAGAGGGGAGTGCCAGCTCAGGTGTCCTCGTCATCTGACCTCTGTTCAAATTTACTAGATCCGTCTCAAAATAGCTCTAGTGTTGCTAGGGCTATTTATGTTCCCAACAAATGTTTACAATGCTAGAGCTTTATAGAGCAAATTAATGTAACTAAAGCTAAATTCAAGATGGTTAATCTCGTATTGAGGAGAATTCTAATTAAAATTATTTTAACATATGATGTTCAGCTCCATAAACATTTAGGATTATAAAGATCTAACATTGTAAACATTTGTTGGGAATGCACTATCATCATTATATTTGGCTAGATAGCCCAGAGTATGTCTGAATTCTGTTACACCTTCATTCTGTTTTTGACATGCACCCGTATCTTTCTCTGATAGCCAGGAAGTCTGCCTCAACTGACTCTATACATCTCATAACGGGTCTTCCCTTTTTTCTACTTGCTTAAGGTTTACGTACAAGAATCATCATCCATTCGAAATATATGAGCGGCCTTATTCACCCGATTTATTTTTATGAACTTTATAATATCTCGCTCTCTATAGATTTTATGTAGCACAAAATGATATCTTCTTATAAGAGCATGCCATAGTATAACATTTCCATGTACAATAAGAACTGATTTAAAAAATCAAGACTAGGGTAGCCTGGTTGGTAGGATGTTGGATTCTCATCCCTTGAGTTGCGAGTTTGAATCCCGGTGGCCGAAGACCTTCGTGTGTGGTGGCGGCATAACTCAAGCATAAAACTGTCGTGGTCACAAAGTCCTTCTTGTTGAGAGTAATACCACTGGAGGGGGTATTGACTCAGAGATGATCGTTCATTGATAAATTACGATCTATGGATGAGTGAATGAAAATGTAAGAATGAAGTCAACACCATGAAAAGCGTGAACAGCTGACTCGGACTCTTAGTCCCAGATAGCGCTACTGAAAAACCAGAGACGCTACAAATTCGGATAAAATCATAGTAGCTCTTTAGTCAGCACCCTTGTTAATGACAAGAGCCATTAGAAATTACACTACTGAAGAAAAATGAATATTGTAAAATTTCATCATTTTAAAATTAGATCTCATAATCATGAAAAAAATTAAAAGTTTGAGAATTTATCTTGCAATCAATGCAAAAGAAGTAATAGAAAAAGCAACAGTTAATGCATGACTCAGTTACTCGTTTTTCACAAATGTCATTTAAAGAAAATTATTGTAACAAATAACTAATGAAACGGAATGAATATACTAAATAAGGTTTGCAGCGTCACGGATTTAATTTACAAGCAATGTGTTACACTATTGATGCAATTTCAATTTCAAATGTGCCTTATTATTTATTTATTACATTCAACAAAAATGAAATACAAATATTCGTTCCTATTTCACTCAAATTCTTAAATCAATTCTCGTTTTTGTTGGTATCTAAGAAAAATAACGAGGCCTTTAGAAGAATTCAAATTATAATTCTTAAGTATCTTAAGCAAGTAATAAGTTGCTTAGATTTTAAATTTATTTTAGAAGTACTTTTGACAAATCAAATTAAGAATTCGATAAAGCGAAAAACTGAAATGGATCATCCATCTTCGAAATTATCGTATTCATAGAATTAAATTCCTAAATAAATTGGGATTTGAATTCGTGAAATGTGTTTTTATTTCTTAATAATTCAGTTATTTTATTATCTCTCATATTTCTAACATTAAAACTTTTTATTTGCAATATCTTACATTTTATGTTTAATTAATTACTACGCCTTGCCTTTTAAAATATCATAATTTTAAATAATATATTTATAAAGTAGATTTTCAGACATTTGCAACACGCTAAGATCTAAAATGCAAATTTATAATTCTCATCAAAATTCTTGTATCAATGCATTAGAGAAAAATTCTACTTTATAAATTAATTGAAATGTAATGTTACATAAAATTAAATAAGATTTCCCTTTAAAATACAAATCTATTTCAGATGCAGATGGATTTTAAAAGCGAATGAAATGCTTTTCTGGGAATGAAGATAAATAATATTTACTGCTTCATTTAATTGAATATTTAGAATTTCAAATCACTTTAAATAACTTGTTACAGAAACGAATATAATGACGTTCGAAATTCATCATAAGTAATAAGAAAAATTCATTCTATTTGAATAATTTCATCGTGGTGAGTTCTGCAGTAGGAATTATGGTTTATTGAAAACAATTGCGAAACTGATAAAAATTAAATAAACTCAAAATAAACCACAGTTTTAATTCTTAGTCAGAGGAAATGTTACTATTTAATATAAGTAGGAGAAATTTTAAATTTTTAATTTTATACAATATGTAATGAATTCCTTTGATATTCAAAAGATAAAATATTACATACATGCAATCAATTACTTTCCTGGAGAATTGTTATATTTGATTTTATTTAAATTGTTTAAATATAAGGGCACATGATACTATGAAATTTCCAGACATTATAGATGTATTGTTGATTTAATTGCATCTGTTTCTTTCATTATACACGTGACTTTTCTAATGGAATTTATAAAAAACGTTTCAAATAATAAAGGGTATGCTAAAACTAATATGAAATTGAATTTGATATTTATGCTGTATTGAATTTGATATTCAAGTGTTGGAAACGCTGTTAAAAAAAACATTTAACTGCTTATGGTTTCGGTTAGCAAAAATGAAGCTTTATACGATCGAACACCGTGTTAAAGCAAGAATAGAATTGAATAAAAAAACAGTTTTTTTATATTAAAAAGCATTTTACATTAATTTTTTTCCCTTAATTTGTTATATTTTTATTAAATCGTAAAATATCCAGGATAAGGTTATGTATGGATAATACATTGGTTAAATGTCATCCATGGCTTTGTTGGCGCACACACACTCTTTGATTAAAATTTTTCCTGACCATTTTGCATAAATGTGGTTGAATTTAGATGACGCAAATTTGAATTTGCTCCTTCAATATACGCTTAGTCGTTGGCATGATCTTTGACTTCAAATAACTCCATAAAAAGAAACCCAATAGTGTTAAATCACACTAGTAAGCGAATTCTCAAATTTTCGAACAATGGCTGTCAGATTTTCATTACTATTCATATAATCCTCAGCAATGAAAACACATTGTTCTATCGTGTAATGCTCCATTTTTACTAACCGTAAGCTATCAGTTATCAAATAATTTTTTAAAGCTTCGGCAACACTTTACTGCACGAATGGGGGAAAATTCAAATCTTACATTAATTTTTGAACACCGTTTATAAATGTTTGGTACTATTTTACAAGTTACCTAATTTAGTAGCTTCATATCTATATGTTAAATTACATAGATATTAAACAATTTCCTTCATCGTTATCTTTCTACAGTAGAAGAAAATAACGAGATCAAATATTAGGTTGTTCGGAAAGTAATTTCGTTTTTTCCTGACAAAGGATTTAATTGCATTTTTCGCACCCAATTTCATACTTAAACCGCAAAATCATTTTATGTTTCAAGAGCTGATATAGCAAGGCTTGAGTGTGAAAAAGTGCAGCTGATTCTTCGCAGTAGTTTTTGGATGGTGCCCTTTTAAATATGGAGAGCAATAAACAGCATTTTCGTCATTTTTTTCCTTTTTGCTATAAAAGGTAAAAATGCTGTTCAAGCCAGAAATAAATTAGCCAATAAGTGTGGAAAAGATGTGTTAACAGTACATCAGTACTAGAACTGATTTGCAAAATTTTTCCTTCAAATGAGGAGGCCAAAAACCACCTCGATCAGTTTTTTTTTTTACAGCAAAGACCAAAACTTTTATGAGCGTGTAATCATGTTACTACCAAAAATATGGCAAAAGGTATTAGACCAGAATGGCAATTTTATAATTTAATAAATAATTTATTCCTTAAACGAAAATTTCTTTTCATTTTGACAAAAAAATACGAAATGACTTTCCGAACAACCCAATAATTGTTGAAACAAAGAAGTCGTTTTAAAATTCCGGGAAATGATCTTATCTGATGTTAGAAATTGAATGAAGAAATATTTAACAAAGTTTACAAAAATTTAGCAGTTATTTGCGTTACTATTCAAAAAAAGCTAATTAAGAAGCTAATTTTTAAAAATTTTGAAACATTCCATTTTTTTGACGCTGTTATATCTTTGGAAGTTACCTCTCAGAAATGCCAAAACTCAGCGTTATTTTTGATTTATTTGAATTCTAATTAAAGTTTCAACAAAAACATTGTCCCCAAAATAGCTATTCCTATACTCAAAAATATGTATATATAACGTTTAGTAGTTGAATGCCAATAGTTTGACCAGTGGAGATCATACTCACTTTCGTTTTGAGAATTGTATGCTTTATATTAAAATTCGAAAAATCGGTTCTAGGCTGAAAATGCAAGATGAGTGAGTAGAAGTTATGAAAATTTCGTACTTAGCATGAATCTAGGGTTTTGGCTGAATGTCGTGTCCTGGCTTGACGCTTAATGGTGATTTCTATAGAGAACACATATTCGTATTCTTTGTGAGAATTGTGTACTTGATACTATAATTTCGAAAATCAGTTCTAGAATTGAAAATGCACCATGAGAGTTTAGAAGTTATGAAAATTTGGCAGCGTGAATGGCTTACTGTCGTGCCCTGACTTTGACGATTAATGGCTGACATGTGGTGAATAAATAGTACCAGAAAATCGTACAGGTATTTCGGGATCTTTTTTACCGCCGATTATAATCAAAATTTGATATAAAGATTCAATTATATTCACAAGAAATCATGCTCATTTTTCATTCCATAATACCAATTTGGTTTTATCGTTTCTACATACACGAGAGTTAGACGATTTGATTCGAAATTTGATACAAAATCCGTATTACAGTGACAAACGTATGTACCAAATTTTATATTTGGTTTTGTAATTATTATATTCACTTGTATTTGGGCAAGCAGGTTTTTTCTGAATCGATTTGGCTGAAAGATTGAGATGCTTTTCCGTTATCCGGGCGTACATATTGAAAATATGAACCAAACGCCAAGCGAAGAGAAAGGCAAATGTAAGAAATTTGGCGGAATTCTAAATTATTTGGCAATTTCTCGCTTCACCCGACTAACGGAAAAGCATCAACTTATAGAAATATTCAAATCTGACATAAATACTCTACCTAATACTTAATTTAATAGTTCAAAGAGATTTTAAGCTATCGTGTTCAGACAAAAGCCTTTTCAGAAATGTATAATGTGGGCTCAATAAAACCTGAAAGTGAATTCTATTTCGAATTTTTTGGCCAATGCAATATTATCTCTTTTGTTTACTTAGAAAGTGTAGTACCTTTTGTAGGCTGAAAATTTTTTACACTTAGCCGCTTGTCTGATTATCCCAAGTTATCTCGGATTCGTATATATTGCAGTTAATTATTATCCCGAGGAAACTCGGGTGAAGAAGATTTTCTCAATACGATTTGTTTTATCTGGGTTTTACTTGATCTGGAGGAAATGAAAATAAATATTCACCTTTGATTGGCAATTTGCCAAGTTATTTTGGTTTAACGGCTCTATAGGAGGGAATAGTCGTGTATTTTCCCTATTATATAGTATACATCTGCTTGTGGATTAGTAATTTATAAAGATGGATAGTTTCGTAGAAAAAAAGTAAAATAATAGCGATGATTCTAGATAGCAAAAGCGATGATTTTTCAGAGAGTGTTTCCTGCAGGTGAAAAAAAAATTCAACTATACAATGTAGTCAATGTAAATTCCAAGGGTAAATCAGCAAGAAAAGAGACCAAATACCAGTGTGTAGCATGTCAAGTATCCCTTTGTGTTGTACCTTGTTTCAAAAACTATCATACAAGACTAATATTTAACTTTTTTTCTTTCGCCCGAGATAACGCGGGCTAGTAAAGTAATCTTAAAACTAAATGCTTTTACACATATAAAAATTAAAAATTCAACTTAAAGCCAACATATCTTGTTTTGTTCCGTTTCCTTCTGTTTGATAATAAAATTTTTTTAAAAACTAATAATTTTTGCCTTTTTTTTTCAAAAAAAAAATGTGTAACTAGTCAATATACGAGAAAATAAAAAGAATCTCTTTCGGCATAATCTCGGAGGAATCTAGAAAATTCAAACAGAATTCTTTGAAGTCATGAAAAGTCTTTTCGCATTGTTAGTATAAGTGAAAACTCCGAAGCAACTGAATGAATTCTGGGATCTAAATGCAGAGAAATCAGATCTTTTCCAGAAGTGGACCACATAGGTTGCCTTAAGGATCCAAATAAATTGCCACAGAAGTCTCGGGCGCATCGAAAGATTCAAATTAGAATGAAAAGCGTGTTCCACGCACTTAACAATCGGTTATTCATGAGAGAAAGGGGAAACTTTTAATAACTTTACTTCGGGAACTCATTGGTTTGAAATATTTTGCGAGATTGCGCCTCTGCAGCTCGTGGAAATGAAAGTCGGAAATTCAGGCCGTGTTGTAGCTCATCAGAAGTTTTGCACAAACGCTGGCCCTGGCTTATGCCGTATGAATGGAATGAATAATATAATCGACGGCTTTTGTTAAAGTGTCTCTACTTCTTGGAATTTTAGTGTGATTACTGCATGGAGAATTTCACCGAAGTTTTCAGATTTAGTTTCTATTTTGGATGAGAAGTATTCAAGAGTTTCAAAATGGGTTAAGTACTTGATTTTAATGTTGGATCATCAAAGAAAGGTCATTTGGTTATAGTGGTAGGTCTTTGGCTTATATTCTACAAAGTAAGTGAATTCATTTTAAATTACATACAATTAAAAGAAACTATTATGGGTAATAACTTGAATTATTAGTTTGTATATTTTTCCATTCCTTTTTAATTTCTTGTATAGGAAATGTAGAAAGAAGCACTGTAATTGTTAAAAAAATGATTTGAACTCGAGATCTTGATGAATTTTCACTTTCATACCTTCTATTGTGGAAAAAAAAACTTTTGACATTATATTGCTTAGTCTGTTAATATAAAAACTTAAAATCGCGCCGATAACCTGGTATAGGGTTGGCGCGTCTCTCCCTTGATCCCTGGTTCGAGTCCCTGTTCCGGTATGGTTGTTCTTTTGTTATTGTTTCTAATGGCGTTTGCTATTGAACAAGCCCATTGTTACGAAGAAGCGATTTAAACCTATAGGGGGCTTCTCTTGAATTTTTCATTCACGCCATCTGGGGCTATTGGCATGACTTTGCCATTCAAGTATCACAATCCTTTTTACAGGAAGGTCTTCATTCATGCATTTTCATTCATTCATCCACAGATCGTAATTTAGACCTGAATCATAAAAAGATCACCTTTGAACCAGCCCCCCGTGGTATTACTCTCAACATAGAGAAGTTTGTGACCACGACAGATTTATACGTGAGTCAGTCATCACCACACATGGGAATCTTCGGCTGGCTGGTAAGAAGGCGCAACTTAACGGACAAACGTTCTACCAACCAAGCTATATTTGAGGTATATTTTATAGCTATATCAAGCTATATTTTATCTTCTCAATAACAAAAATATCTACTTCACATTAAATCAAAGAAGTGTATATTAAATAATTTGTAATGGATTTTTTTAATGAATTTTTTTCATATCCTCAAGCCAACTATTTTCAGAAATTCGTCTACCTATCTACCTTGTAACCACACATGGTTACACCGAGGCGCCTTTTTAATGGCATTCGGATTAAACCTCATTGTCTGGACCAGAGCAACATGAGAACTATGGTTGAGTCTCAAAGGCCATCATTGGTCACAGTACAACTCTTTATGTAGAAAATGCCTCCTATCACTGGAAGGAAGTAGCCAACTTCCCCGATTTCAGTACCCCAAGTCAGCAGGAACCAACTATCATACCCGAAGCTTCTCATCTTCATATTGGAAGTGCCCCTCCTCGGGTAGAAGCTGTCTATCTGTAAACACACACTGACTATTCCACCTTGCCCGATGGCACATGGAAAAACCTGAATGGCCAGGCAGTTGCAACAACAACAAAGGCGGGGACTGTGGTGGAGACTTAAGTTCACCGGCCACGGTACACGGCCAACAACGGCCACGGTGCATCTCTTGCCTATGGAAGTATGTCTCATTATCGATGGGAGGAGCCAGACCCCACCTTTTCGTGTACTCTGGGATGGCATGAACCAACCACCATACCGGAAGCTTCTTATGCTCATTTATCAGGTGCCCATGAATAGGAGTTGTCTATCTAGTAAGTCATATTACTGCTAGAAGGCACATGGAAAAACTTGAAGGACCAAACCGCAGCAACAGCAAAACAGGAACAGTGGTGGAGGCATAAGGACTTACGAAGGTAACGGTACAGCCCTTCCTTAAGGAAGTACACTACGGCATTGATGGGTCTTTCCCCCATCGTCCCTCACCTTTACATGAGCCCACAGGGGTGGCATGAACCAACCAGCATGCATGAAACTTCTCATTCGCAATTACGATGTCATCTCACTCCATTCGTGAGACTATCTATCTAAGAAAAGTGAACGGGGTAGTTCAAGCAATGATAAAATAATCATGGAAGAGACAAAAAAGGTCAAAAACTGCTTAAATGAGTCTGAATAATTGTTACAAAATATAATTTAATTGCAAAATAACCCACTATTTCAGTCATATCATCTAATAGAACAAAAACATCTATCTCGCTTAATATCAAATGACAATATTTTAGTTAATATCAGTGAATGATTTTATTGAATTTTTCCAGCTTAAAACTTTTCCCGAGTTCAATAATTATTATTTTTAGAAATGTGTTTCCCTATCTATGCGGTACATTTGAGAACGGTAATTGTAAAACAATAACACAAACAATAATACTGAAAGTCATAAACTGTTAAAAAAAATCCGTGCAACTGCTAAGAAATATAATTTAGACACAAAATAATCCACTTCTCCAGTGCTATCATCTAATAAACAAAAATATCTGTGACACAAACCCATGAAACCCATCTTAAATTAATCGCATACTTATCTACTCTATTGCCTACCTTCCACTATTAATGTATCAAATTTAAAAGCACCACTACTCTATCTGGCGTGCATCTAGTAATGAAGACAGATAAGTTTTAAAGACCATTAAAAAAAGAAATTAACTTTAAAGAAATCGCTTAGACGGCTCTATAAAAGACATGAAATTGCCGTCTCCGTTGCACCGTCTATGTGCTAAAGCATTTTCTTTGTTGTTCATTTTTGCATCCATATCTCTTTATTAAGATTTTGGTCACCCATTCGATGCTTATAGAAACGTTCCACCGTCTCATAAAAATTTTAATTGGTCTAGATAGTTATGACGGACGTAAATTTTAGCAACGTTGTTTTAGGCCTTGTATCTAGATATCTCCCAAAGTTTTACGACTACAGCTTTTAGTCGTTAATGGGACATCTTTTTGTTCATTTTTTATTTTGATTTGGTTCATATGAGAGTGTATCTCGAACCTTAAGACGGCACATATTCTAGTTCTGAAACCCGATGCAGATAGAATAGAAAAAAAAAATACTGTACCGAACCATATTTTAAAAACACAATTTAAAAGCAATTCTTGTACAGATTTCTTCGTTGTTGTTTTTTTTCACTGAAAGCGTGTTTCTTGTCATGGTTTCATAAAATTCGCCTTGAAGCGTATACATAAATTGTTTAATAAGGACACTCGCTTATATGTGATTTCATTTCTGTACTAAAAGCTTTATCGTGTGTGGTCCACTTACAGATTTGGTTAACCTTTGGTTGGTGCAGATTGGTTAAGTTTTAAGTTTTACGACTACGGCTTTATGTTTCCATGTTATCACTTAAATCACTCTACTTTATCCTTGAGTCAGATTCTGGTTTGTTTTTTGTTGTTTATAAACTTTTATTTATTAGAAGAACTACTTTCAGATATCCAGATGACGTGAATGCAGTTCAAATAAATATCAAAAATTTTCAATATTATAAAAATGCCTAGCACAATATATATTTATATATTTCTCTTTTTTTTCTCTCTTATTGTATTCCTAATTTGAGTTATTCGTTTTAATTTTGGTTGAATATTCTTATGTAGTTTTACTTTATATATACTTTTGTTTCATTTGGTGATGTTTTTTTAATGTTTTGCTTTTTGTCATTTGCTGTTTAAATTGATATGTCTCTTTTGCCTTAATTTTCGGGGGATTTTCGGGTCACGAGGTGTCAATACTTTTGAGCATTGTCCACCGATGCTTCACAAAAAAAAACCATTATTTGGAATCCTTGCTTGCAAGTGGCCCTTGATGAAGTTTTCAGGCCGGATTCCTTTTCTATTGATTATTGTTTTTATTTGGTTGTGTTACTGTTTGCTTAGCTTATTTTGTTAATTAATTTAGATTCATTTGTATTTCAGTTGTAGCTGCATTTGTGCTCTCCAAATACAATGATTTAAAACTTTTTTAATTCTTAAACTTGTATGAATCAGTAATGATTTTGTAGTTTCGATTCCGGTTTTGGTTTCGTTTCCGTGGTTAGTACTGTTTCTGTTTCGTTTAAATAATTTTTTAACTATAGCATTTTGGATTTGTTTCATTAATTGGTTCTTTTTCATTCACCTTTCATTTTGTGAACTTTTAGTGTGTAATTCTGAATTGAGTTTTAATTTCGATTTCGACCTAGTTGGTTTCGTTTTAATTTTTGTTGACCAAGAAATGGGTTTTAATTCTTTTAATAATTTTATGATTCTATATATATATATATATATATATATATATATATATATATATATAATTCTCAATATTACACAAAATGGTTTTAGCGCAATTAAAAAAAATACAAAAGTTTATTTATATTTTACAAACATTTTATTTATCTGAAGAACAAATCCCAGAAATTCGGGTGACGCGAATGATAAATCCTAAAATTCTAAATCTTACGGTAAATGTATTTAGCTCAAAATGTTTCTAAATATATATATAAATATGCAAGCTTATATATTTTCATAAAAACTTTATTTATCAGAAGAACAGATCTCAGAAATTCAGGTGACTAGAAAGTCTTTCAAATAAAATTGCTCATGTCATGTTCTTTATCTGAACACGACTTGGACTAAATTCTATTTTTATCTAGTCATTTTCTAACAGGGGCATCAATGTAACCAAACCAAATGAGCTTTAAGTTTTTAAAATGAGCTTATACTGAAAATTAAACGCAACAATTTTGAATTTGATTCTTTGCATGGAATTTTAGTCTAAATTCCAATTTAATGTCCTTTATCGCCTCATTTTTTATACATTTTTATAGTAGTTATACTTACGAAAAGAAAATAAACCATATTAATTAGTTACAAACTAACTTCGGAAGAATATTTCTACCAGAATTTTATTGTATGTAAAAAAGAATCACTCTGATGTAACCTTTGTTTGACTTGCACTGAAAAATTCCTACCAAGATTAGTAGCTTATACGATTTATGATTCATCTTTTTTTCATGGAAGGGAAAACGCTTTAAACTATGGTAAACTTTTTAAATAAAGGGAAAATTTTTTAATAATCAGTTAAAAATAGTATTTAATTCAGTCGTCATCACTATTGACCTTCCAGAAAGAATGCCTGGGTCCCCAGTGGAATTCATAAACCACATTTAAAGATTTTAACTTATAAATGTAATAACAATGTATTTCATCACCTTAGAAATGCATTATTTTCTCTAGCAATCGCTTAAAAGAAACTTTCTATTTTGGGGGAAGGTGTTATAATTATATAAACGAAACCAACGAAGGTGATGAGTTGTTTAAAGGAAAAATATTAAGATATTTATGCATTCAGTATCTCTATTCATCGAATTATTGCCATTATGAATTACTAAATTATAACTTATTTTATACTCGAAATATCCACATAGGGCCGCCCATCATAGCGTAGCATCCAAGTGGAAATATTGTCTTTAACTTAAGTCTGATTCATCATGTCTCTTCAATTCAATTGCAGTACGATTTAAAGAGAGATGGTTATTTCATTCTAAAGAAGACTCTCCTTCCCTTAAGTGTGGACATTCTTTCTGTGATATTTACAAACCGAACTTTCTTTTCCAATATGTTCGTTATCACACAACAAACGAAGAGTTTTGGCATTTAACGTGTTGCGGCCAAGGTCAGATTTCCTTTTTTTGAGCATGAGTTTGAATTGATGTTTAAAATTAGACTTAAAAAAGAAATATATCGCATATGCAGACCACAGCTCTTGCTATTTGCGCATATGAGGAGGTTTAGCGCTCATGGATAAGTGCAGAGCGCAGATAGTTCTGTTTTACGTATGCGCGAATTGTAGTCGGAAAAATAATTAAAATCGCAGCTATAAAACTTTTTATATTTTGATACGACTTCAATATTCTGAAACCTTCCCCAATAGATGCCCAACAAAATGATGCATATATGTCAAATACGAGAAAAGTATTTCTCGAGTTTCTCTCTTTTAAACATACAGACGCTTTCACTTCATTCATTCTATACCATATATATAGACAGGGACTTCATTTTATACTATGTATAAATAAAATATAATTATTTGATGTATGTATTCTTGAGGTTCAAACTTACCACGTTTGAGCTCATAGCCGCGTAACATAACCGCTTGACAAAAGTATTCAATATTTGCCGGAAGTTGTTGTCTGTCTTATGAACTTAGCAGCTCAGATGCAAAGTTATGGAATAAACATTTCCTTAACTATATTGATAGGCAATATATATAGTATCGAGGGAAAATTCTTTTAATACGAATCCGCAATGTTACAGTTCATTCTCAGCTTATCCATCATTTTTCCCACTTACTTCACCCATCAACATTCATTTAAATGCATATTCAATAAACCCTAGCGGCTGTAAGACAACTCAACTCCTTTCATTGCGGCTGAAGCAAGCAATAATATTTAGGCCCAATACTTCTTTTAGCAACATCCAAGCTGTGTGATAAAAAAAAAACATAAAATAATAATGACGGATCCGACAAGAGTGTGGTTCAGATATCTCCTCCATCAACGACAGCAGTTGAAAAAAAGGGGAAAAGAATCTTTTTTTTATTAGCTGGAGTCGTGCATGATTTCTCTGTCACTGCCCAATCGATCAAGGACTGCTGACAATTTCGACAAGATATAATCGTGGAAAGATATTTTGCAATGTGATTATGGATGTATGAAAGGACTACTTGATGAAGAGGGAGACATGGAAGTTGATCAGCGATGGATGCGGTGGAATCTTGTATATCCTCTTCAAGGGTGACTTGTTACTAGAGGGTAGATGACGATTCGATGTGGGAGGTAGGAATGCCAAAAGTTGGAGATATGAGTTAGATATTCATGAAGATATTTCATATGTGATCAGAAGTTATTTGAAATATTCTGTTGGCAAAGGATTATTTATCTAGATTTTATGTATGGACTGATTGATGAGGATGATGACTTTGAGTTATCTCACAGATTGACTGCAATGAAATAATGTGGTTCTTTTTTAGGTTGGATTCGTTATTAGAGGATACTTAATTAATCATTGTCAAAGATGGAAATGAAAAAAATAGTAAATAAATAATAAAAAGGAATTCATATAATTAACGAAGATGTTTTTATATGAGCTGAATTCATCTAAAACATTTTATTGAAAGGAATATTTTTATCAAGTATTACTTACCTTCAGATCGAAGAAAATGTTTTTAAAATCATTATAAATGGCTGTGATTGAAATTTTAAATTTTGATAGAGAATCAATCCGGAAACACTAGTTTAAATTATAATATACGAGTCGTCTTTGGCGACCAGGTTGTTCTTCTAGATTAATGACATTTTAGATTATTAAATTATTAATACAGGATGCATTTCTTTATATAAAACAGTACATTTCCTAATTTGATATGACTAAAAAACATGAATTGTAAAAAAATATTTTTATGAAATTTACTGCATATTAAGAAATAAAATCCCTATTGTAGATCTAATGTTAAAATATTGCTTCAGATCTTATATCAAACCAAATTAAAAATATCATTTAAATTAAATGAAAAATTGTTCGAAAATGAAATTTACACCATTAAAAGGGTATCTTAAAACAATACATAAAGCTTTTCTTATAAGATAATTGTTTGGTCAGATATGAGTGTCGATTCCCATTGAGAAATCCTAACAATTACAATGAAACTTAAGATTACTGGATGACGGTGAAGCTGAAAATCTTAGGAGCTATTTCTATACAAATATAATCGTGACAATTTTTTATTGCAATTTTAAAATCCGTTTGTTGACATTTTTAGTTTACACTCAGGATTACAGACTTTTAATGTGTGTTTGGACGATTTGTAGGATTTTGGAATGTTTGGCGCACATCATCACAGTTACTTATCCAGCAATAGTTAAGTTTATATTTGTGCTCCATGGAACTTTTTGTTTGAAATCTATTTCTTGACTTCTTTCATATTTTTTTGACTTGAACCGAATGTTTTTTGGTGCATGGGTGAGCATCTTCAAGGCGCTTTTAATAATATTTTGCTGCTCTATCAAATTGCTGTAAAAACATTCATTGACCAAAACAGTCTGAAGTTTGTATGATATTTTGTTTGCTGCCATTCGTTAATTAGTAATAAGCTCGGTTTCCATACCCTGTACGATAATATGTAAAGATTATCCTATCCAGATAATATAGATAATCCAAAGATAAAGATACCCCTAAGGCAGTGTTTCTGAACCTTTTAGTATTCACGGCCCAATTTTCAATCATAATTTTCATGGTGCCCGCCCTCCCCACCTCATACAATAAAATGTATACAACAATAATGTATTTTGGGTATTTTGGCGCTAAACCTGCACTAATTTTAACGTTAATTTTAAACTTTACAAATTACCAAGAATACAAAAATTTATTTACATTTTGCAACACCGATCCTCAGCTTTAAAAAAACAAGAATCCTATGCCTTTTTATTGTTCTTGCGTCCCGCCATGTCGGGCATTCTCTCGGTTTCGCGAGAAGTTTCGATTTGTCTGGAATTTGTCTGATCAGCTTAAAAGTTAAGTTAGGAGAGTGCGCAGATGTGAACAAACGTTTTCTCAAAGGGAGAAGGCGAAAGTTCTATGATGCCAATTTCAATTCCAGACAATCTCATTCAAGTCGATCCTTCTATTGCTATTGAATCTATCCCGAATGTGTATGTTACACATATTTTCGTGTAATTGTAATTCACCGTATTAAATATTCACAGCAGCAGACTTATGCAGAATGATGGATAAATTTGTAAGCGGGCGTAAGCGAGCATTAGACGATAGACAAGCATCAACAAGTACACAGACGAGAGTGATTCCGAAAATAAAATCAAGAAAATATTCTCAAGAATACTTAAATTTTGGGTTCACTAGTACTGAAGTAAATGAAGAAGAAAGGCCCCTGTGTATCATTTGTTCAAAATTGCTGGCGGCAAAAAGCATGAAACCTAATAAAATTAAACAACATTTGGAAACGCTTCATAGTGAGTTCGTAAACAAACCCAGAGAATTCTTCGAATTAAAATTAAAATCATATAAAAAGCAAAAATCATTGTTTAAAAAAACTTTGTCTGTGAATGAAAAATCTTTAATTGCCTCTTACAAAGTTTCATATAAAATAGTCAGATGTAAAAAGCCTCACATCATTGGTGAAGAGCTTATTTTGCCAGCCGCAGTTGAGATTGTAGAAATTATGTTTAGAGATAATTTTGCAAAACAATTGCAGTCTATACCTCTTTCAAATAATACTGTTGCCCGTCAAATTGCTGATATAGCTGAAGATGTAGAGTGTCAGGTTCTGTCGAAGTTATGTGACAAATTGTTTTCAATACAACTCGATGAGGCAACAGATAGTAATAAAGATGCTCATTTCATTGCCTATGTTAGATTTTGTGATGATTTGGCAGTAGTAGAAGAATTACTTTTCTGCAAACCAATAGAACTCAAAGCAACAGCACTGGCATTATTTGCTATCTTAAATGATTTTATGAACGAGGCAAACATAGAATGGAAAAACTGCGTCGGAATATGCACCTATGATGCACGTTCTATGTCCGGAAGATTCCAAAGTATTTAAGCACTTGTGAAACAAAAATTGACACAATGCGTCTGGCCATATTGCATGATCCACAGAGAAGCTTTGGCTTCCAAAGAAATGAGTCCTGGTTTGAATATTGTGTTAAATACGGTTGTAACCGTAGTAAATTATATAAAAATGAAACCCTTGAAATTAAGAATCTTTCCCGCACTTTATAAAGACATGGATGCAGTACATTCAGCATTACTATTTTATTGCGAGGCAAGATGGTTATCACGAGGGAAATTTTTGCAGCGTGTTTATGAATTAAGAGAAGAAATCGCCGTTTTCCTAGAAGAGGAAAACAGACCGGAAGCTGGGAATTTTCGCAATTGTTTATTTGTGATGAAATTGAGCTACATGGTAGATATATTCGAGAAATTAAATAACTTGAATCTTCAACTGCAAGGAGCAAATACACATATATTGAATACGAGTGATAAAGTTAATGCTTTTTCTAGGAAATTAATTGCGGAGCAGAAATTTAAAACAAGAAAACTTAACAATATTTGCAAATTTGAATGATTGTATTAAAACTTACAAGGCTGAAGAACAACATGTAAAAGTTGTTTTTGTAACCATTGAAAATCATTTAGCAATGTTAGCAAAGAATTTTAAAAAGTACTTTCTTGCTGACGACAAACTGATATCAAGTTACAAGTGGGTGAGGGATCCGTTTCAAAATACTCCCGAAGGACTCTCAATTGAAGAAGAAAAAACCTTCATAGACTTCACGGCAAGCGGCGAAACCAAAAGAAAATTTAGTAATAAATCACTCTCTGAATTTTGAGCAGGAGTGGATGATGAGTTTTCTGCACTAAAACCAAGGGCATTTCTCATTTTCTACCATTGGCAATTCTGCTACCATTTTCAACATCTTACCTTTGTGAAACTATATTTTCTGCGGTGGCTTCTTTGAAGACAAAATATAGATCTCAGCTAAATATTGAAAAGGAACTGAGAGTGTCTATTTCTAATATTAAACCCTCCTTCGAAAAACTTTGCTCTGCAAGACTGGCTCAAGGAAATCACTAATACTTATTAAATTAGTTTTTAATTTAATAAGTTATTTTAATTTAATAAGATAATGATTAAATATGTCGAAATGTATTTGGTTTTGTATGTGTGTGTGTGTTCTGTCCTTTCATTCATTTAATCAATTTTTTTAAATATTTTCTCTTGGATATGTTCGCGCCCCCCCATCAGTGTGCTCAAGCCCCCCTAGGGGGGCGCGCCCCACAGGTTAAGAATCACTGCCCTAAGGTTTACTTCAAATCATTTATGGATTTTAAAATTAAGAAGTCAGTTATTCTCTTTGATGATCTGCTCTTAAAATTATCCATGCTGAAATGAATTAGCTTCTATATAAAAAAGTTTATAAAATTGCAAAAATACGAGAATTATTATATTAAATTTTGAAGGAATGAATCACAGATGTGACGCGACTTCGATTAATTTTGCATCCCTACAGTTAGAACAAGGCGCGGATAGCCAGGTTGATAGGGCATTGGAATCACATCCCTTGAGGTGTGAGTTCGAGCTCCGCCGGCTTGAGACTCTCCATGTATAAGATGGCTGCTGAAAGAATAGATTTGTCGCCCAACAAAACCCTCCAATTAGAAACAACACTAATTGGGATACTTTATCAGGTTATACAGGTTATCTTTCTCTTGTTCAAGTTTAAATAAGGATCTGCGTATGAGTGAACGAAAAAGGTATGGATGTAGCACGCCCGGAAAAAAGATTGAGTAGCTCAGACGTACTCTTGGCTATAGATGGCGCAATTGAAATAAGAGACAGATCTCGATTTAAAATGTTTTGTATGGCAAGTGCCATAAGAAACAGCAAGCAAACCATTTACATTTTTTAAACTTGCTGAGTCGTGATAAAACTAAAAAAAATAAGCAATTTTTAAAACTGAAACGGAATTATTTTTACTTTGTTAGAAAGGTTGTTTATAGTATGAATTCAGATCTAACGTATTTATTGAACCATCTTAGCTTTCTGCTCAAGATAATAGAGCTCTTTTCTTGAACTGTAAAACCGCCAAAGGACCTCATTATTAGTACTGTCAGCTTTTCCTTTGTATACCTTAATTCAATTTTTAACTCATTCTTTAAATCGTGCCTAGATCCGCTTGCCTCTCCGATTGTCGTGTTTTGTGTGCTAGAATACTAAGAGTCCACTGTAATGATAAATAATTGCTTGAATCTTCTCTAAGGGAAACCTAATAATAAACCTAGCGTTATGTAAAAAGAATAAATCAAAACGGAAGGTTAACTAAAAGTAATAGTTTTCATATACTGCAAAAAGAGAAAGGAGTTCTCTCGTGCTTAGAATAATTTAAAATCTAATCCTTTTTTTTCGCAAGCACTTCGTGACGTAGGTATAAAAATTCGCTTTCAAACTTCACATTACGCAGAAACTCTCAACAATTCAATTCAAGAAAATTTTCAAAATTGCCATCTAGGAGTTATTCTTTAAAAAAGCATAAACTCGAGCGTAACTTTGAGGCAAGTTCTTCTCGTCCAACATAATTGGCACCTCTTGCAACTAAAGACAGTCCAATGCCGGAACCCAAGTCCACCAATGAGCGTGGTTTCCGAAATGACAGCAATGGATCTTAACAAATAAGCAGGTTTGACTCTTGGGCGTAACTCGTGCTGGAGTCGCGGAGTTCACAGCTCTCACGATCCGCCTATGTAATAGTCTTACCAGGTGGCAATTACTGCTTCTTTATAAAAAAAAACCTTATTGCTAGGCCTTTATGTTATCAGATCTTTTACAAAGAAAAAAATAAGAAGCAATAAAATGAGCCGAATTTTATTTTTTGGAGAGGGAATGATTTAGTTTTATATAGTCGTGACAGAAAGATATGAAAGAAAAAGGAAAAAAAAATTCCAAATGTTTGGTACGAGATAAATAACAAATTGAATCGAGTCGTCGGTAGATTTGAGATGTTTAGATAGACGTTAGACCACAGTAATGTATTTTTTCGTGAGTAATCTTGTATATTGGTTGTAGCTATTTTTGAAGTCATTAATTTACCTCATGATTAGATGTAAAATGAGATGACTGAAATTAATTGTATCTTTGAAATTGTAGAAAGATAAAGTGAGTTATGTATATTTTTCACGATTTTCTATATTAATGAACGTTGATAAGGAAATACGTCTCAATTAAACTGCTAAGAAGAATTATGAATTATTATTCAAGGTAACCAATGAGAATATGAGGATATTTTCCTTTCGACTTTCAAGAATATTTAAATCTTCTTATCGTATATACATATTTCTAGATGTATATACCAGTGAATGAACCGTTCCTTGTTGGATTCGGCTCAATATTTGAAAGATGTGTTGATTCTGTGTACCGTATCTTATCTATTTAGCTCTTTTCGTCTTGGAATAATCTTGTTAACTCATATTTGAGCAGCCGGATAGACAAACTCCCATTGAACAAATGTTATATAAATCTATAAATTTGATAAAAAAAAGATCGTCTATTAAATTTCAAAAATCTAGATCAAGGCATTTTTTCATTATCTTTGTAACAAACATTTCTAAAAATGTATTTTTTGAATTCAGGAAGGTCTTAAACGTGGAGCTTTGTTAAAATCTCGAGTACGAATTTTTTGACGATTACTATTTTTTTCTATTTGCTACATACTCAACGAAGTAGAAATGTCTATTTAATGATTGATGAAATTTAAAATTTGGAACATATCTGCTATTCTAGCAGTAGAATCATTAAAAGAGTACTTCTGTTTGACTCTTTGGCGTTATATACACATTCTAATAAACAAATCATTGACAGATTTGGTTTAAATTTTAACCTCAATAAACATTTTAGGTACTCATTTTTTCGAGTTTGCGTTTTGATTCTTGAATAATCATTTTGACCATTAGAGAGGAAGAAATTATTCGTAAAATGATAATTTCGTACTCAAAAAGTAGTATTTTCTTTAAAATCTAGAAATTGAAAGTAAGAAAGTCCAAAAAACTGTGAAAAGATCATTTCGCACTTTTCGACATTTTTCCTCATAAATGTTGCTTTCTATTCAAAACATTCTTATGAATTTTGATCCTAAGCTTTTATATGTTTTACTTTCTCTATTATCTGCTTAAAGATGTACTATTTTGTTAATGTGTTGTATTATTAATTATCCTAAAATTTTCTAGTTCGACTGTGATATTTACACATGGAAAATAAGATTTGTATTGAATAAATTGTCTAACAATTATTTACTTTTATTTAAAAACTTTAAAAATAGGATAAATTAATATGCACACAGTATTCGGGCGCACTCGGAACATTGTAAAATTATAATGTTTTTGACTTGATTTGTTCACCTCTATATTATCCTTTTTTTAAAAATTCAATGATAACAACGATAACTTGCAGAAAATTATAAAACCACGTTGTATAATTGCAATTGCAAATTAATTAAAAATCATCCTTTAAAAATTAAATTAAAATATCCTTTAAAATATTTTTTAATAATTTATTAAAATTATGAGAAAATTACTAAAATAAGCTTTTATTTTAAAAAAAATTTTTGAATTTTTAAATGGAGTTTAACCGACTTAATTGGAATAATATACTGCATAAAATTATTAAGGAAAACTCTAATATTTTTTTAAATTTTCATTAGAAAATTAATTAAAACCTTTTAGAACAGAACAAACTACTCAAGAAATAACTTCATGTCAAATTTGGTAACTCTATATCCAGGTTTACTCTTAAATGCAAGATCAAACCATTGGATATAGAGCTACCAAATTTGACATGATTAATAATACAACCGTATTAATTGTTAATACTGGTCTTAAGTGACAATATAACTTAATTGTAACTTAATTGACAGTATAATAATTATATTGTCACATTTGGCTACCAAGTTTGACAATACATTCGAAACATCATTTGATGTTTCGAATGTATGAATCATTATGCAATCTGCAAATAATACTCTGCCTATAAGCATTATTATTTTTAAATAGGCGCACAATATTTGTAAAATTTGGATCGAAAAGCAATGTACTAAAAAATTGCAAATAATCTTTATTTTGTGAGAAATTGCTATGGAAATATAGAATACACTTTTGAAGATATATTGATATATTTGCTTTCAAATTTGTAGTAAAATTTAATTTAAGATAATACAGTTCGTATGCAAATACAACTTGCCGAAATTTCTAGCATCTAATTCCTTCTGTTTTTTGTACAAGATATATGGGAAAAGAGAAACAGATCCGAAATTTGATTAACTGTAAAACATAGCATGTCATCAAAATCTAAAAATAATCCTTCTAACGAAATATAATGCTTCTTTTATTGAGATTTTGAGATTAAGAATTTAAAAATAGAATTCCATGAAATACAAAACTGAATATTATAAAAACAAATATCGGAAGCATAACGTAAAATTGTATGCATTGATTATTTTCACAGACTGAATTTTGATGAATTAATTAATCAGGCATTGAAGATACAAGGAACACACTCCATAAAACAAATAATGCTGAAAATTAACATTTGTTTATTAGATGAAATAAATTGTTTGCATAATATTATGATTTACGCTCTATTTATTTCATAGTTATTAGTTCACTATTTCAAAGAAACAAACAATTTTAAATTCAAACATTGATGCCTAAATTAAACATAGATTAACATTACAATTCAAGTTTTTGTAATTCTTCACGAGTTAGCGAAAGATAAAAAGTTATCTTCATACCTATCAACATTTTCTAATTATGTTGTAATTTATGGTTTCATTGTACCGTTCAGCCTGTTTATGCTGTATAGTAATTGAGACGTAGAAATATTTGTAATTGTTTAAAAATGCCTTTTCTAATTTAGACGTGAATCTATTTGCATAATATTAGAAATCTTCATTATTAAAACTAGTTGAGTATTTTTTGTTTTCAGTTTTTAATAGTAAGTCAATTAATTTTAAGCTATAAATATTTGCTTTCATTTAGGGCGAAATTTGAATTATTAATTAGTTTGCTAGGTAATTTTTAAACTGTGTCGTTATTTACAAAATAAGTGGCTCAAATACAGACTTTCGTTTTAAATATGTAATATTTTTCAAGCGAATTAATTTAATTTCCTTATCAGCAATTAATTTTTATACTTGCTTTATTTCTTTCAAATTGAGATACTTCCTCGAATTCTTAATTCAAGTATAAATAAATTAATTGATTTTGTTATTTATTCTAGAATGTGATGTATATTATAATTATTTTTAGACGGAAAATAAAAGTTGAAGGGAAAATTATCTTTCTATACAAAATTATTGTAATGTAATAACATGTCAAGCTTGTGATACTTTTAATTATTTTGAAACTTAGTTCTAATTATATAATACCTATTAAAAAACTTTTCTTCTTAATATATTGTGGCTTAATAAAGTGGGCTTAATATATCATTATTTATGTAATTTGTTTGATAAGTTGGCAGCACTTTGGTATAAATGCAATGCACCAATACTTAGTGTAAATACAGCCATTTGAATAAAGAAACGCATTGTAATGAAATTTAATTTAATTTTAAAAAAATAGTAGAAAATAGTTTTTATGTAAACAAAATCGGTCAAAATTGTCGCTAAAAGAGAATTTATTTTAATTTAAATAGATGTAAAATGCGTCTTCCGCAATTATGTGTTCGAAAATTCTACAGATAAAATACAGTGACAGTTTCACAATTTTTTTAATTTATCGTCTAATCAAAAAAATTTAAACTCTTTTCTCAGTGTAATTTATTTTCAAAAGTGATATTAAGATAACAAATTCGGCAGCTTTAGATTTAAAGATATATTTGCATTTAAACATTAGAATGTTGTAAAAGTGTATTTTATATAATTTCTATTTTCCACATTGTACAATTTTCTTAATCATAAAACAGCGACAATTCGCACATAAAAATATGCTTAAAAACATAGCAATGTCTATGAATAAAAATCGATTAACCTAAACAATGAAAAATGTTATTATAAAATATGTATGAAAATAAGTAAAAATGCTATGTATTAGTACATGCCGAAAATATTAAGAAAAAAAGTTAAAATATCGGTTAATTACTAAGCTCAATAAAAAAAAATTAACTCTTACAAAGTGAGCAACTTTTTTTTGAAGAAATAATTAAGAGAAAAATTTTAGAGCTTTAGGTTAAATGTAAGTTCTTTGCACAATTTTTAGACCAATTTTTTCATCTTTTTAATTATATTTTACGCAAGTTGTGGTTTACAATATAAGCAATATTTTATTAAGGAAACTGATGGACTTCAAATGTGGAAGATATTCATATTTAATTACTATGTTTATAGCCCTATATATAAATCAGTTCAAACTGTCTTTGTCTTTCGAATAAACACTTTTCTATGATAAATTTGTTACTATCTGAAATGAATTATTTTACGTTTTTAATGGGTGGAACAATATTACGTTTTTTCTCATGTTCCCAAAAATTTAATTATTATAATTTTTAAATACCTGATATCGACTTTCCAAACGAATGATTAAAATCTATTGTGGATTGCTGTTTTTAAACAATAATAGAAAAATAGAAGGATATACGTATCCCTATCGTCGCAGGGTCTCTACTATACACATGCAAGCGCTGCGTTACCGCCATAATCACGGTGACTAGAAATCATTTTAAATATCACCTGAAAGGGCTGTATTCAGTTTGTAAAAAAATATACTACATGATTAAAATGAAATAATTTTTAGATTATTAACGATTAAAATATCTTTAAAAATGCATGCACTTCCAAATTAAAAATTGCATTTCATGTGGGTGAGAGAAGATTTAGATAGATGAATCAAAATTTTAATGTTTTTGAAATAATTATTTTTCTAACAAAAAAAATTAAGCTAAAAAATACTAATAACTTTAAAGGTAGGTGAACTTTCATTTTTTTTAAAAACCTATGAAGACCTGAATAACTTTAAATGCTGTAATTGATATTACTTTAAATGTTTAACGTAGATGTTAGATTCTTATAAAAAAGATATAATTTGTATCCAAATGTAAGTGGCTCCATTAAAATAAAACTGCAAAATATTTTTTCCATACTATGTTTCCTATCAGTCTGCAGGTTACTCAAGTAAAGAACTTGCCTTTTATTTTATTATATTCTTCTGAAAAAATTTGATGCAGTAGTTTTTATTTGATACGAAATTCGAATGACTAAAAAAACAGACTCTAATAGCACATCTCTTTTACAAAAGATTGTTTGAGATTAACAAATATTCGCAATATTGTATGATATTGTTCAATGTTAAATAACATAATATCTCACAATAGTGTACAACTGGATATGCCACCTGGGAAATACACCATACACACTATTGAATGCTTACAATATTCCAGAGTTATTTTCAAATGTAAAAAGAATAGAAATAGATGAGGAATAAGATTAAAAGACATGTTAATTAGAGTTTCACTATATTTTGATTTATTGTTAACTTTCGCCATAAATTTAGATGTTCTATCACGCCAACAAGATTAACTATGCCAAAGTTCATTGATGGAATCAATAACTTATCACATTTATAAAACAACCTAGTTGAGAATTACTTAAATTAATAATACTAATTAAGACCGAAAAACTTTGAAAAATTTCTTCTGTCATTGCATATGTATTTATTTATACAAATTAACTGCCAAACATATTATTATGCGATCAACATCTTCATAATTATTTTATAATATAAATACCTTGAGATAACAACGTTATAATCAAGACTTCTAATTATAAGCAAAATTTATGTGAAAATAAGTATTCAGAAGCTATCTATTGTGTTGGAATTTGTGATGAATTTTTTCATTTATTTATAGCTCTTGGCAGCAAGAATAGAATTTATTTATCTCTAAAATTAACGCGTTGTTAGCAACAGCCTATTAAGTTGTAAAACTTCTGACATCTGAAGATCTTTTGGAATGATAAAGACTTTTTACAGTGGGCAATTGTCTTAGCAGATAGTTAGTCATTCTGCAAAAGAATGTGTTGCCAATCCTTGAACGTCAAATACTTTTGTTAAACTCTTTTGTTACGCGGCAAGCTTGATTGAAAAATGCCTGTAGAGGCGAGGCTGGCAACGCAGCTTGAAAGCTTAAGTAGAAGCAGCAAGCGATTTCATCGTTCCAGAAATACATTATCAGGAAAGGTCAAATTTTTCGCATAAATTCTCAAATGGCTGCAAGCTGCAGAAAAAAGGAAGTTTCTGAGATTTATGCGAGACTGTCATTGTTAAAGGTAATTGGAGCATGTACGTCACGTGACTGTTGGCTAAATTAATAGGCGTGTTCTTGTTTCGACAAATGATTAACCTTCGAATCCAGCAATATGCGAAGAGTCCGAGTCTGTAGATCTTCAATAAACCTGATATTCAAGGCTCTTCCAATAATCTTTATTTTGTAAATAGCTCTCCTCAAAGCCACGCTTTATTAGAAAAAGGATCAAGATTTTAGTCTTGAGGGCCATATGAAAGAAGGAATAAAAATAATATTAAAAAAAGGCGTTACTGTCAAAATGGCGGCTGGAATTAACGTGATGAAATTGCCTAATTATGTATTTTCATTGCTAGCCATAAGAGCAAAATGAGCTTCTAATGTATTTTGACGCTTGTATGGACAGATACATTATCATTATGATAAATTTTTATTGCTTTTAATTAGAAGTAATTTATAAAACTGTAGGGTAAGGTTCATCCTTGATATATAGAAGCATAAAACAAATAATGTGAAAAATGAGAAAAGGTCAATCAAAAGATGTCTGCAAGACGAAATCTTGTTTCAGTACAGAAATTTCTATCTAGAATTATTGATTTTGTGTTTTTAAATCTATGCATATATTTTTTAGAGAAATGGAAATCCAATGCTTTTTCCTGGATTTAGAAATGTAATTTTAAATCACTGTCGCAAGCAATACAGCAAATAAAATTTTAAAAGCAAAATTTATCTTGAAGAGACATTTAAATCAATTACAATGATGATTTATCATAGCATTTTATTGCATTTCAATTTAAGAAATTAGATGATCTGTCCTTGCATTATGCTTACTTTATATGGTTAATTTCAGATACAGGGAGTGCAGTTCTAATTTTTATACATTTAGAAAAAAAAACATTTTTTTTTTTCTTTTTTTTTAGGTATTATTATTAAACATATTATCCATAAAGTTTCAAGATCTGAAATTTTTATATCAATACCATTTTGCATATTTTCTAGAAAGAACATTTTTTTTAATTAGCTACAAAAGTATATATATATGGTTATATTTTAAAATGAAAACATTTTAAAAATTGATTATTTATAATTATTTTTTTAATAAGTTTATGCATTTAAATAAACGATTAATAATTTTTAAGAATATCAAAAATCAGTTTTTTTTAATATCTAGAAAGCAATAGAAATCCATATACGATTAACCATTATATGAAATGTTTGATGTTTAGGGAGACAAAATATTTCATTGATATACAACGATTCAAGCAGCATTTTTATTGATGTCACGTTAGTGAATAGGAAAACTAATTATGGGGTGCATTTTCAAAAAGCTGAATGCATTTCTTATTTATTTTCTCTCATACAAAATGCGAAGAGAAAATATAGTAATCATTAAAAAATTCAATTTCGAGATTTTTATTAATTTACGTTTTTAATCTTCGTAAGTCCAATAAATACATTTTGAAATTATTCCGGTCTTTCAGCAAGCTAACCTGTAGTAGATATAGATATTAAGTGAAGTTACAATACACAGAAGGTGGTTTCTCAATTAATAACAGAGTCAATTTATTTTAAATTATTTATTACATTCCAGTTAATTATTTATATATTGCTGGTTTATTTCAGGTTAACTTTTTTAAAAAATATTTTTTATTATATTAATTTTTTTTAATAAATATATTTCATAGATTTTATTCATATGTTCATCATATATTATTATTAGTTATTATCTATTTTGACTCTACACTGAAAGGCATTCAGATTAGTTCACAATATTATTGAAATAAATGTTCAATTTATTAATATTCTAATAACTGTTATAGTTGTTCTTACTTATGGCACTTCACCATCCCATTGACAAGGGCAGGTTGGTGAGTTAGCGATATCTAAAAAATAACTGTAAAAGCAATGACTTAACTAAAAAGTAATTGTATTTTATAGTCAATCAATAAATTTACTCCATAGTTTTTACATATAAATTTAAACGATAAATCTGCTAGTCAAATGTTGTCTATCAAAAGCTTCTAGTGTTATAGCTATCTTGTTAACTAGTATTCGAACAACTGGCCAGACTGGCTTTCATTCCATTTTTTTCTTTCAAACTTTGAAAGAAATATAGAAAATCAGTGATAAGACCATATTTCAAGTTCTACCGCAAAGCGGGTTCGTGTTATTTTGCTCGAGATAGACAGGCAAAATTCAGGAAATATGTTTTTCGGATTTCGATAGATTTGAAATGTAGGAATTTATCGAAATCTTATTTTCAAATATTTTGACGTTTACAACATTTTTTCTTCACATACGGAAATAATAAGACACAATTTGAAAAGTATATAGATAGAGAAAGTGAACTCTTAATGTCTTTATGACTTTAGACACGGATATATTTTAAATCGCGATTATGTACCAAAAACTTGAGGTTGGACGATCAACACAGAAAGTTCAAAGGAAAACTATATCTTTTGAACAAATGTCAATATTAGAGAGACAGTAATTATATAATTGAAAGCGTAACTTCAACTTTTTCAGATGCTTAGCTTTCGAAGACATATGATTAAAATTTGTTTAATCGCAATCACAGACCATTTATTGAGACTGTCGAATTCACAACATCGCTCAATTCATTTTTTTAATGAAAATATCTCTGAAAATTATCCTGAACTATTTTGATAGCCTTAATCATATGAACAACTGGATTTACAATGGAAATGAATATGTTTTTATCATACTTTTGACTCAGTAATTAGACATCGAATGTAGTAAACAACTTCGTTGCCAAAGTTCGTGCCCACTTAGGTCTACATTGGCAGATTATAATCTTGCATTTGCTAAAAGCAATTCAAGTATTTTTGCATTTATAGTAGAGCTAAAAAATAACATTTCACTTAATCGCAAAAATAGAATGTACAGTTCTTGCATTTTAAATAGCCAAAGGTTTGCTTTTCTTTAAAACTTTTTTTTCAGTTTAGTTGACCGAATTCTTCTGATAAAAGCATTTACTTTTTTGCATAACAAGTCAATTAATTTCTTATAAAATGAACATGATATATGGGCTTCTATTTCTAAAAAAATGATCTCTTAGAGTGTTGAAGTATTTTCCAGATACTTTGTTTAGCATGTACATTTTTAAACAAGAATGACCTTGATAGTCAAGATTTATCTATAGTAGAAAGGTAATTAATAATATCTGGAAAGAAATTCTTATCTAATAATTTTTAATGTATCTTTCAAATAAATTTTATGTTTCTTATAAATATAATCGAAGGAAGCTTATACAGTGAACTCGTTGTAGTCATGATAAATTTTTAAATTAGTTGAGTACATTTAATTCTTTTTATAATTCAGAATCATAAAGAATTTTTCTATGGCGTGTGATAACAAAATGTTGTCTGTACACACTCCGAAGTTTTTGCTGTGTAAAGCGATAAGGGCATTTTTAGGGATAGCAATTACCTATACAATTATTTCAGATAGTTAAGAGTTTAGAAAGCATTTTACAATGTCCGTATAAAACATCAAAAATTTAATTTCGTCTCTCAGAACAAATATTTAAAATTCGATTGTAATCGAAAGTAGAAATAAATATTTGAGAGCTAAGTGTGTTTCAATTTAACGAAATAGCTTTAAATTGAAATGAAATCTATGCTTACCTTTTATTTTTCTTTCAAAACATCTTCCGATGTTGTTCAACTTACTTTATTCATTATTTTGTATCAAGATTAAAAGTAATATCCTGTATAAGTCTCTTGCACTAAATCACAGAAACGGCGATATTACTTTGTAAAGACACATTATTTGTTAGTTAGGATTAAATTCACTTAAATGTATAAACTGTAAGTGAAAAAGTCAGCGTTAAAGAAACATTGTTTCATTTCAAGTTATATTATTGTTCTGTTATTGTTGAGCAATTTAATCAAAGATCCGTTTTATTTATAAACTGTGCTATTATATAATTTCTTTCTAATATTTTTTTGTTTATTACTTTTGCTTCAAATCTGCTTTGATCAGTTTAATATAGTTTGCTACTTCGAAGTTAATAAAATCAATCAGAAGAAATTCCTTCTTATAAAATTCAAAATTAATTCAGTTTTTTTTCCAAAAACTTTTATATCCTGAAAAAGATTTTATTTTACTAGCATTCTCAGCATTGTAATTCTAGCATTCTTAGCAATCATGACTAACGCATTAATTAAAAAATTCATACAGAAAAAGAGCAACTTGTTTTTATTTCCTATTTGTATTTCGTTATTTATTATTTTGTATTACGATTAAATAGTAATCTCATGCTTGTCTCTTTCAACAGTTCATAGAAATAATGATGTGATTTTGTAAAGACAGATTAGTTGTTATTAGAATTCTATTCGTTAAATTGCATAAAATGTGATTTAAAAGACAAATTTAAATAAAGGGTTTCTCATCTCTATTTATATTATTCTTCTGCGATTGTTGGACAGTTTCAGTTATATTTATTAACGTCACAATCATACCAATTCTTTCTGAAACTAATTTGCTTTATATCTATTTTAATCAGCTTAACTTAATTTGTAACTACAAATTTTACAAAGTCAATCGAATGAAATTATTTCTTATAAATTCATTTATTTATAATGAATTCAGTTTTGTTCAAAAATTCTTACATTATGCATATGATTTTATTTCCTCTGATTCTATGTTTATTTCGTGCATTTTATTTTGCTGAGACTATAATCAGGATAAATGCACTAATTAAAGAATTCTGATACAAAAAATGGCAATTTTAATGCTTGGTTACGTTTAATATTCGTATTTTGTTATTTGTTAGTCTGTGTTACGTTTAAAGAATAATATCGTATTTATATCTCTTTCAATAAATTATAGAAATAATGATGCTATTTTGCAAAGTATATTTTTGTTAATTAAAATGATATTCGTTTAAATATATAAATTGCGAATAAAAGTTGCGATTTAAATCTTTTTTGCCATTTAAAAAAAAAAGACTATTTCATCTCGATTTCTATGATTGCTCTGTGATTGTTGAACGATTTAAACAATAATTCACCTGCATCTTATTTATTAACTTCACTATTATATAACTTCTTTTTTGTAACTTTTTGCTTAAACATTAACTTTAAATCTGTCTTAATCACTCTAATTTAATTTGAAACTTCGTAATTTACAAAATTAATCAGCCAAAATTTCTATTTTCATAAAATTTATTCAGTTTTTTTCAAAAATTCTTATATTATGCAGATTATTTTATTGTTTAACTTTTAAATTTTTTTAATGCGTGTATTTTATTTGCGTAGACAAATCAAGACAAATGAATTAACTAAAGAATTCAAACACAAAAAAATCGGCAATTTAAAGCCTTGCTTTCATTTCATATCCGTGGTGCAATCAGCTACATAAAAACTATGTATATATTTGTCCTCTCTATAACATAGAAATTATAAATGTTTTGGAAGACTTAATGACTTTTTTATTATGAGCATTGACGGCAACCTCGGTTTTTGAGCACACGTGATCAGAAAGCAGATCATTTGTCCGGAATCGAAGAAATAAATAAGCCACGAATACAAAAAAAAGACATTCGTTAATTACCTTTTCTAATTAAATTTAGCCCAGCTAATCCTTGAACATACAAGAAAAAGACAAATAAAATTCTGAATAAATTAGATCATTTGTTATTCACTTATCATTGATATTGTCGTGGTAATAAATTTCGAATTTCTTCTGTTCAAATCCATTTTATGTTCTAAAATTGCCATGGTTACAGGTTTTTTTTTAATTTTCTTATCTGCAACAACACAAGTAGAATATTTATATAACACATAAGTCAAATCTAATTACTATATTAAAGAAAATACGAAGATACAATTTGAATTTCGTAGATAACTGAACTATCATCACAACACAAATCATTCTGAATGTTAGATTGAGAATTATATAATTTGTATTAGAATAGCCTAATGGATTGTTTATATATTAAAATTATGCATATAATAAAATCTGAGTTATTATTACCAATTTGTCAAAAAATTTAATATTGTCGTTAATGATTCTGTTTTAGAAAACAATCGAAGAGTAAATTGTTCTTTGTAAATTAAACAATTATAATTAAGGTATTTATGTTTAAAAGGTAATTTTGGTGAAAATTAACAAATTTTTTATTACTTTGTTTTAAAACCTATTCATTTGGGTTATCAAATCTGTGTTTGTTTTAATTCTATAATAAATAGAAATCTAGATATATGTAATTTTATAAACCATTGTAGCTGAAAACTAAACTGGAAGTTGAATCTTTTCATAGAAAATTTTATCAAATACGCGTCTCTCAGAATTATAATTTATTTTATAATATTTTCAATCAGCAAGCTCCGCGTATTAGAATACGTTTTGAGGAATTTTATGTCAAAAGAATTGGCATTTACATCTACCTTTGAATATAATTTATGTTTACAAAGCAATTTTAGTACAAGACAACTGGAAACTTTAAATAATTTTTTGAAAAACTTTGATTTTTTAAAAGTTTTCAAGCTCAAAACATGATATCTCAAAAACTTGTTATTATATTATCTTAAAATTTTGCATATATGTTACCTGAAGAGTTCCAAAGCAATGAACCATGGATATAAATTCAAACTGAGTAGTTTTTGTTTCAGAGTTCCCTAATGTAATTTTCAACAGGCTATAACTTTTTAACATGCACAAATTTTATACATTCTAGCTCATTCCCTCCGCCATAGCTATAAGTACACTGTGTATAAAAATAATTGGGATATGTTCAATAGAAGTTTTTGTATAGTGTTTTCCTTTTTGTTGCAATTTTTTTTCCTTTTTTTTTTTCACCGAAATCGACACATTTTACATTATCGCAAATAGGATAGAATTTCCTGAATAATACATTTTTGTTATTTGTAATCACACTAATCCAGAAAATGAATTTAAATAACTTATTAGAAGAATTTTCTAAAAATTTGTCTCTGGTAGAAATATACCTTAATTTTGATACCAATAAAGAAATATTAAATATTAATAAATAACAAAATGGCAAAAAAGATTTATAGTATTGATTACGTACAAAAATTATGAAAAAAATAATTCTAATGCAAAAGCGAACCAACTTAAGAATATTGTCAAACTTTCAATCTTTTTCTGTTGTGCATATAAATAAATGCTTTTTCCACTCGATAAACATTTTTATAACAGTTACAAATTTCAAATCACAAAGATGCTACTTTTTAAATCTCTTGCTGGTGTGACTTGGTGTGGAGAGGAGGGGGGTCTAGCTCAGGTGTTGTCCACGTCGTCTGACCGCGGTTCAAAATTACGAGGTTTGTTACAAAATAGGCCAAGTGTTGCTTTAAAACGGAATATTAATATAACTAAACTAAGTAAGTTTATAAAATGCAAATAATGTAATCCAGGAGCTATATTCCTATTTGATAAAGCATTCAGTGGAATACATTAACAAAAGTTTCTTTAAAACAGCTTTCATGATAATCGATTTGAAATAATTTAGTTTTGCCAGTAGTTATTCGCTTAGAATTCAAAAAAAAATTAAATAGCATTTTTTAAAGTATAAAATAGTATTTTCAAATAATCAGTGGATCAAGGATCATATTTTGAATCTTTTTCAAGAAAAATATATCAAAAGTGCAATCATGATTTATAGTCATGAAAAGTTAAATCATGATTTATAGTTATGAGTAAAAAGAATCATGTTTTCAGAAAATTACCGAAATTGAAAATAATTAATTTAATATAAATTAGCATATTTGTTTAAAAAAAATAGGCTTTATTAACATTTAGATCGGAAGTATTTACTAGGCGAAAGACTGTTAAAATTTATCTCTGAATGATTGCATTATTACAAAGTAAAATCGTCTGATAAGGGGCATAATGCATGGGATTTGTTATCACCTAAGCAAATCTCATGTATGATGCGTACATCTGTTTATGAGTGCAAACTTATCAAGTTTATTAAAAGACAAGCCTAATGATATGCATTGTCTGAAATCATCCACTGCATGGAACTGCAAAATGAATAAATTCGTCACTGATTAGTTTTTCAATTTTTCCATCAAAGGCTTTTGTACTAAAAATATGCACCTTACTCATAATACTAAAAATATGCAAATGATGAACTTTTGCATACATCTATTTATGAGTGCAAACTTATCTAGTTTATTAAAAGACAAGCCCAATGATATGCATTGCCTGAAATCATCCAAAGCCTGGAACTGCAAAATGGATAAATTAGTCACTGATTAGCCTTACAATTTTTCCATCAAAGGATTTTGTACCCAAAACTAAGAGTGTGGCGCAGCGGTTAAACAATGATAACTTGAAATTTTTACAACTCTCAAAAATACTCAAAACCACAAAAAAGGGCTCAAATGATGTAAGAAATCTTTATCGAATTGTGAAAGAGTGAAAAGAATTAAGTAACTGAAAAGAAAAACAAATGTAAAAAGAAGAAAAAAAAAAGAACAGTGAACGCTCCCATAACTTAGGGAGCACCTTCGATGCGCTTATCTTAATGCAATGCAATATCAGCATTTTCGAAATGTTTTCGTAAGCAGGGAAAAAGATCTCGAGATACGTATTTTATACGGAGCCCATAAAGGAACGGTTGTTTCCAGCTCCGACAAAAAGAGGTCAGACATGTTTTCCACTTTTTTCTTCGCCCTCGTATATTTTCTTGACACATTTAGTCCCTGATAGACATAAGTTAATCTCTCGAAGGATCAGAAAAGGGATTTCCGAGATTGGGAAAACGATCGACTTGAAAGGACAGAAACGAGGAAAATTGTTTCGGGTTCGTAGAATTGGTGAACTTGTTCTTTTAGTATTATTATTATTACTGTGCATACGGAGCTCGGGAATGCCTGGAACTTTTATAGGAATTGAAAGCTGAAGTTATTTATGGAAAAGTTTTGGGGATATTTATGGAAGTAATTTTAAACAAGAAATAAAATTATAGTATAGATTTGAAATGAAACTAGTAATATAAAGGATCAAAAGAAAGATCTGCCCATAGTCAGCGTAATTCAGATGTAAATACGTTTGCAAAGCCCAATGTCAGGGGTTCGAATCCCAGCCAGGTCGCAGTAAATTAAAAAATGAAATTTAGTTGAAATTTCTTTTTATTGATTTTTTAATGCTCTAGGAGCTTCCAGAATTTTCTTTCTAATTCCTCATTATTTTGTAAAGAATGTTACGAGTTGCTTAAAGCTAATAAACTTGATATAGTGATGCTTTGTGACCTGTTATTAATTGCATCTTCTTGACATTGTAATTGAATGAACGGAATTGGGGAATGCCTGGAAATGTTTTAGGAATTGCTGAAGTGATTTATGGAAATTTTTTTTTGGATATTTATGAAGTCCACTTTAAACAAGAATTTAAACGAGCATAAAATTAAAGTAAAAGTAACCGTTGAAAGCACAGTATAATAATTACAAGAATATAAAAATATGTTCATAAAATTCATAGTCAGAAAAGCCCCCATCTTAAAGTCATTGTCATAAAAACAATCATCTTAAAGTCATAGTCATAAGAGTCACCATCGCAAAGTCATAGTCATAAGAGCAATCACCTTAAAGCCATACTCATAAGAACAACCATTGTAAAGACATCACAAAAAAGAAAAATATAACAGTCACAAGGATGGCATTTTTTAATGATATGAAAAATAAACAAACAGAAAGGGTGTAAAAGAAGGAAAAAATATTGGGAAAAGCCCAGAGATGTCCTTTGTAAGATCTCTTTAAAAATATATTTTTGAGCTTGAAAACATACAGATAAATGTATTTGTAGCCAAAGATCCATGACAATTAATAATTCTTATTTCATTCACATTGTTACTTTCAACTCATAATTAGTATGATGTAAAATCTTGTTTGAGTCTAGCTTAGTTACACTGACTAAAGTAACAATTTTCGGAATTGACCTCGCAATTTTGAAGCGTGGTCACACGACAAAGACTACCTTTCAGATAGAATCCTATTTCCACAGGTCTACTTCACACCATACTTAAGAAGGGATGTTCGATGCCTACGGATTTAATGGAAAAATTTCATACCAAAGCCGATACATGACCTGAATGAGCTATTAGATATATCCTACCCCTTTATATAAAAAGATTTTAGAAATAAAATTGCTATGTTTTCCTATCAAACACGAAGGTTACATCATTAATACATTGAGCACACGACAAATCCGAATTTTACATAGACAGTTAATTTTACTGAATCAATAAAATTAACTTTTGATGACAAAAATGTATTAGAGACAGATTTATACCAATTATAACATTTGATATATACTACAAAAATGTAGAATAGATCAAATTAAGAAGGCATGTATAAATTAGACAAAAGTAAATTTTAATTTATTAAAGGGTATAAATAAAATAGATAGATTCAGAGAACCTTTATAATTACTTTCATTTTTTAAAAATACACAATATAGGATTTTTTGAAAAAGCTGATAAATTTTCCTTTGAACAGTAATATTTTTTAAAGAAATTTTGGGGATAGTGAAAACTTAATTTTTTTAGTCTTTCTAAGCATTTATATTTCCACTTTACTGGATTCCCATAGCTGCTTATTGTCTGATACCGCAAAATCTAACGACTAAAACCTTAACTTATTTGTTCTATATTCCTAAATATTTTTCCACTATTTTCTTACCCCAGTTGGTTCTTTGACTTTATTTTTAGTTGATATAAGTCCTTTAAAATTGTTATAAAGTTCTTTTAAAAATTTAAAGGATTTCTATTAAATCCTCCATGCACTGCAAAATATTCGAGTTGTTTTAAATTCCAATATAGGAAAATTTAAAAGAAAGATCAAAGCACAAATATAAAAAAATTGCTGTCTAAAAACCACATTCAATAAGAGTTTTCTCTGTAACCACTTAACGCTATGTAAAAATGTATTCAAAATTTTCCTTTAATTATTTCCAGTGAAATTATGCGAAGATTTTTCCCAGATATTTCGTAGAAAAGCTCTTTATCATTTTAAAAACTTTTTATAGGAACTTTGAAGGTAACATTCTAGTTACAAAAAATGCAAGATTATGAGTAAAAATAATGTTATTTTAACGTAAAACGTGACATATAAATTAATCTTCGCTAGCTGAGAACGATATTGTCAGCAAAACATAGTTAAATGCAAGCTCTTCCACGATAAATTTACCAAAAGAACGAATTAATGCTTGCAACTGGAGTTCATGCTAAAACTCGATTTTTAGTGAATAATGAGAGCCAGTAACTACCATGATTGCTTCTCGGAGTATTAACTGTTGCCACCAGAACTAATCGAAAATTCTCGAAATTCATTAATTTCGTCGGATTATTTTGAGTCTGGACGGATGCATTAATTTTAAGCGTGTGCTCTTTGAATAGAAAATGGGATAGGGTGGGGAGGGGAGAGAGGTGTGTTCTGAAGAGGAGGGGGTTCAAAAGCGTGCTAATTCAACACGGAATCTCCCTTGATGAAGTTGTACGAATAAGATTGCTTGCAGTCTAGGGAAAAAATGAAAAGAAAAAAAAAACAATTAAAATAAAGAATTTTGATGAATATCGATGAAGCATATTTTCCAAAAGAATCGGTATCGTTAAAATTGTTGATTAATGTTCAAGTATTGTTTTTTTCTCCCTTTAGAATATTTGATGAAACAAAAAGTAATTTTGAGATGCTTTGGGACTATGATTTATGTCATAAAGATGTTAGTGTAGAAGGATAAATTATGTCTTTATATTTAGATGATTTATGACATACAAACATGATCATCGATGTATCTAACTATTACTCAGAACCACAAGGTTTCTTAATTAAGATTTTGTTTCACAAATTTATTCAGTTAATTTTCATACATTTCTCTATAAATTTAAATAAACGATGGTTTTAATAATATGTTCGACAGTTTTTCAACACTTTTTTGGACGAAGCAACTTGGACGATAATTTATCACACGTTTAAGACTAAGGCTTGAATAATGGTCATTTTAAGCAAATGATTCGTTGTATAAAATAAAAAAGTACCCTCCCAGTGCCATGATTTGATGACTAAAGGTTTATATTCTTAGAACGAAGTTTTTTATTGATTTTCTCGGAATTTTACAACAAGATAATTCATTTATTACTCGACGAAATTTTATTATAAATTGCTGTAAATTCTGAGCAATATCAGACGATTTTTTGAAAATTTTGTTGAAAAATTAATATCGTTTGCGCCGAGAAAAAACACAATTTTTAGATTTAAACAGAAAAATATATTGGTTTTAATGTTAGACCAAAACTGAATTTGTTTAAAAATCATAATTTGAAAATATGAGTTACATAAAAAATTTCATTCTTTCATTCTATAAAATACATTGCGAATAATGAATTACAAAAACGAAAACATTTAAGCTTTTTCTTTATATTTCATTTTGTCTTATTAGTAAAAATTTCATGTATAGTAAATATAATTTTTAAATTATGAGCAGAAATTAAAAGAATATTGATGTTTTAAATTTGTTAGATGCTTTGATTATATTTTTCTTCGTGAATGCTGTTAAATTAGGCTTTAATCTTATGACGAAATAATGGGAAGTTTCCAATAAAAAATATAATTTTATACGTTCTTGTTTTATGATAATAAATGCTTTAATTGCAGACAATAATTTTCATTTTTAATTTTGCGTGCATACATTAAATTTCTGTTATACGAATATTATTGTCAATCATTTATTAAAAAATAACCATATTTTTTTGTATATTTGCATACAAAATTTCAAACATATCACGAGGATTTCAGTTCTGAAATATTCCAATTGTTTAATTTCAATTTTGAAATAAAAATTCTATTTTGTAAAGTCATATTTTTCAAGTAAAAAAAAAAACCCTTTTAAATATCATATGTTTTCTATTGCAGTGGAGTGAAGATCAATGTGATCTGAGCAGTGGAAGCAGGAGGACCCATGTTTTCGGGAACATTTTTTGTATGATCACATTTCAAGCAAAACAAAAACAAAACAATTATACAAAACAAGGCATTAACGTTTCACTTTAGCAGATTAGCCTTACATCTCATTATCATTACAATCGCCATCTATTTTCAGACATCGTTTTCTCTATAATAAAAATGAGATGATAGAGTAATGCAACTGCTATACTTTTACAAAATTTAAACTAATAATCATGCCGAAAATATTTTAAATTTTTTAACAAACGGCGATCAATGGTTGGCGTCCAGGCCTACATGTAGCTTGCCTTCTCAGTGATCTGGGCTTCCCGGATTTAAGTCATGGTTTGTGGCATGGTTGCTCTTTATCCCGCATTCTATCTGTGATATGTGTAAAAGACCCCACCTCCTTCTACTAACCTTCTTCCCTCGGGTGCTCAGGGTTTTTATCTTCAAAAATTACAATATCCCTCCTTTCGTGGTACTTGGATACGACATCATCATCGACAGTAATCATTTAAAATTATTGTCACATAAGTAGTATTACGACCCAACAACTATTACAATATAAAAACCCATTATATTAATTCAGACAAATCAGATATAATAATTTTGGAACAACAATGTAATCTTATCATTCAAATCCTTTATCGATATTAATACATAACTAGACAGAACAAAAAAAAACATGTATAGGCTGATATCTACAACTTTAATGTTGTTTCCATCACAACTACAGGATAATAATTGGCGCTATCCCTTACAAATGATGTCGAAGGTTGTAATTTATGAATAAACTATGTGTTTTAATGCCATTCTATGAATGCAATTCCGACACATCACAAAAGAGAATGGGGCATCCATCAAAATAAAAAATGACTACATGAAAGGTGTTAATCATAAAAAAATAATAATTTACTCGTTTCGAATGTATAACCATTATATATAAGACGCTTGGAAATTAGAATGTTTTATTTATTTATTATGACGAACAAAATAAGTAGTAGTCGCTCGCAATAAATAGATTCGTGTACTTGTATGCTACTGTAGGATATATGGCTACTTTAAATTGCTAGAAGATACTTATGTATGAAAATGATCGCAGGCAGAATTGAAAATGGAATACATAATTCAATAACAGTTTTCTGTTTTATATACATATTTTTAAAATGCTTTGAATGCTTTAAACTTTAGACCATAATTCAGCATCGAATTATTTTCCAGATAGATTGAAAAGATATGGCTATGGAATTTATATTTACATAAAATTCCAATGCGCTGGGAGCTTTATGTTTTCGGTTTATAAAAATTTTGAATTCGTTTATTACAAGTTTTTAATGCTAATTTAAATTACTTAATCTTAAATTATTCCTTTTATCTAATAAACTATAATTTTTAGTGATTGCCCCTTTTTTCAACTTATTTGAAAGTATTTGATAATTACACTGAATAATCCAATGATATTATTTTTTCCAAAACTTTTGGATTTGCAATAAATTAAAGAAAACTCTCGAGCAATTTTTGAAATTTCAAATGTTATCTCTATTAAAAACTTTATAAAGCTTTGTACTTAATTTTTAAAGATTCTTTTATTGCTTTGGAAAAGGATGCAAATGAAGGATAAGAATAAATAGATAAAAAGATAAAACTGAAGGATTACTGAAGATAATATCGAAAAGTCTATCAAAATTGATCTTTTTTTATCCACTAGTATCACAAACACTCCAAAATTATACAAAATTATCCTAATGTATACTAATAACAAAATTTTATTCGGGAACTCACTAGTATTAACAATTTCTCTTTTTTAACGATCAATTTCAAAGCGAATATCAAATTTTTAACCATTAATTTGGAAATTTCAAATGTGATCAAGATTTAAAACATTAGTATCAAACATTTAATTTTTCACAGTTCATTCATTACTCTGAACAAGGATAAAATTGAAGGATAAGAATAAAGAATAAAAAGATAAAATTGAAAGATTGCTAAAGATAAAACTGAAAAAAACGTGTCATTCCTTTTTAACAATTGAGCATTTATAAAGTACATTTCAAAAACTTCTGCGGTAAATTCCTTCAGAACTATCCCTTCATGTACTCAGGATAAAATCCTACAATATATATCCTTTTCTACTGACAACAGATTTTTATTTAAAGAACCATCATTTTAAATAGTTGCTCGTTTTTAATGACCATCAGAGGGCTCATTATTTCATACTACTGCTTCCGGATACGCATTGTATAGAGGTAATGAATGATCTATCAGGTTTGTTTAGAACATGGCCATATTTCAGAATGTAAATTTTTACCGACAAGATATTTAATACCTCAACAATTTGTTTGGGTTTGATATAAATAATTATTTTTAATATTTTTTTAAACCCATTAGTATTTCTAAACCTACAGATGATCGAATCCTATTCAATACATTCCTTCCACCGATATTTTCAGCGCGAACCAATTTCCTGTTGTCTGAAAGAATCTTCTCATAGCACAGCAGAATGGATGACTGGTAATCACTCTGTAAAATAGTAATCCATGCTCCTCTTCATTGGAATTTCAGATCGTCCTTGTCAGTTGGCTTAAGTGAAAGCTTAAAAACCGTATTCATCTTTATCCCAAATTATCGCTCCGAAGCAATTGTTTTCTGGGAACAATACAACGCCCAGCAATAATGGCAGGAACAGCCCCTTATCGCAGTCTCATGCGAAATTACAGCATCCGCCCTCTTTGGCAGCTATCATTTACTATTGCGGATGCAGCAGCATTTGAATGGGGAAAAGGGGGGGAAGATAAGTTTTTGAATTTGGTGATTAAAGTTGAGTTGAGGTGTTTAGCTAAAGATAACTGGAGCGTGTCTTGTGATTCCAGATATCTGGTTGATATTTATGTATAAAATATGATGTTGTTCGGTTTGTTTTTGTGAAATTACCAATCAAATTGTTGTTTTAAAATTTTGGTTATGATGCATTTGCATTTTGGTGCGTGCAAATAAACAAAAAATAAAGTAAGGAAATTAAGGAAAAATATTTAAATTCAGAGTGCAAAAACATTTCTTTGTTATTTATATGATAGTCTATTTAAAGGTTTACAGGAGTTTGAATCAATTAAAACTATTTTAGAGATTTCATTTATATATATATATATATATATATATAAAAGAGAGAGAGAATCATTGAAATATACTTTAAGTTCATTTTAAGCTCTTCCCGATATGAGAAAGTATATAAATATTTTTAAAAAAATAAGTAAAAGTAAACAAGTTCAATAAAGTAAAATAGGAAATTACTTGTGAAATCATTAAATAACAGTATCTGTTTAAAAAATATTTAACATTTTGATCATTGAACATTTTGATTTTATATGTTATTTAGGAGTAAATAATAGTTGAAAAATAACGGTTGATAATCTTTATTTTTAAGGAAGGGCAAAATGCTGCCAAAAAACATCAATGTGCAGTAATAAGATCTTGATAAATATTAAATTTATTGAAAAGTTTTTCCAAATTTATTATCTATAACGAATTTTGATACTTTTAATCTATTCATAACATTATTTTTATAAACCATTCAAAGCTGTTTAAAATTAACTAAAAAATCTTGCCCAAAACTTGCAGAAATTCTTTATACAACAAAAAAACAATTATTTTAATTCGCATAAAGTAAGAAATAACCCAATTTTCGTGGTTTAAGTTTTAAAATCTACATTTTTCTGTTAAAGTAAAGGAAATATTGTCAGAATGTAATAAAAAAGATAATTTTTTTAAAGGCCTCTTTTGAATTATTTCAGTTAACAGTTGAAAAAAAAATAGACGTTTACTATTTTCACAATCACGAAAGTGAAAATAGTCACGTATTGACACACAATTGTAATAACCTATTAAATTTCAGAATGAAATGTTCACCATGCAGGAAACCGAAACTTGGCGCCATGAAATCGCTCTCAGACTTATCTTTTTCGGTTTCTGAAAGATTAGAGCAAGGTTAATGCCAAACGATTTCTCAACGGTAACTCTTACAAAATTGTAACTGTTTAAAAAATGTCTCGCTACAATTCCTTCCGTTTATAAATTGCTACAAACTTCGAACCGTGGAACAAAAAAAGGACGAAGAATAATGACGAAAGAAACCAGTCCTATTATCGAGAGAAAAACTTTAAAGCGTGAATTATCAGCATTCTGTGAGTCCATGGAATTCTTTCCAAAAACTAACTGTGTCGTTCGCGAGTTCGACTCTAATTCGGAACCATTAGCTCTACTGCTGACAGAAACATTTTATTTATTTATTTATTTTTTACCTTCGGACTCCTGTGTCGGTTGCAGTTAGACACTCAGTGTGAGGTCGATGAATACATGCCAGGAGATTCGAAGCCCGGAAGGGCGAGAAAGGGGGGGGGGAGAAGTTAATAACAGAGCCAAGTGCAAATGAGCGCTCATGCTGATTCGCGGTTTCTACAAATGTAGAATGATTGAGCAGGTGGGGTCGGCCCATCCTTGGCATTTCGAATGCAGTGGAAAAACTTTGTATGTACGATTGTGTAGCCATAAAGTCAGAATTGCTTTCGTTTGTGGGCGTGGGCAATGACAGAAGAGTTTAGTTGAATAGTGCAAATCGAATGGAACAAGAAGTTTAAAAAAAATTGAAAAATAAAAATTTGTCGAAACAATTTAGTTGCAGCTGTGTTGATAAAATTGAAAATTGAAACATTAATTAAATTATATATTTTAACAAAGGAACTGTATTATAATATTAATTGTTTAAAAATTCTATGTTCATGGTTATAAAAAAACGTTCATAAAGCAAGTGCAGTTTTAGTATGTAGCTGAAGTTGTCCAATTTTCAACTACCAAAGAAACAAACAAAAAAAAAAAGATTTACCCCTACCCCCCATGAGACAGAGAAATTGGCAATTTGGATGAAAGTAAAGATTTTCTTGAATGTTAAACAGTTTTTAAAAATCACTGTTTTTACAAATTATCATAAATACCATTTCTTTTATTATTAAATGATGTCTTTGATAAAAGATGAATAATAATCAAAATGTGATGATAATTTTAAACATAATAATTTTACTAGATAAATAAATAATGTAGCAAATGTATTATAATTAGTAAATAAACGAGTAATTAATAAAGATTAACTTCTGACGAATTAATCAAAAATAAAGCATATAAAAATTTCAGAAATAAGAATTCAAGAAGTGTGCTTATTTAAAACTATTTTAGGAAACAAACTCTTTTTTTATAAAAAAAGAGTAACAAATTTAATTATTCTCTTGCTTTAGAATGACGATTATAGATGAAATTCAAAATTTTCCTGAAGATTTAAAAGATTTTGAAATATTCTAAGCCAGCTAATTACCTAAATTTTTCTTAATTTTTTAAAATGGCAGACTTATATGTTTTAATTAATTTTTTGCAACAATTTTGTTTTAATTCTGAACATATTTTAAACTAAGTTAGTTGTGAAAAAAATTTCATTGTAACGAAATCGGGAAAAATTATTCGAAAAATTATGGATTATTAAATCAATCGATATTTTATTTATTTTGACTGTTATGTAACTAATTCTATGCTGAAAATTTTCATTTTATGTAATCAAATTTTCAGTAAGAAAATGTATTCTAAGAGATGGCTACGTACATTTTAAATTTGCCATTTCTTTGTTACATGTTATTATGACCAGATATAAGATTCAGTGGATTAGCATAGGAACTGAAACTCACCAATCAAAGTTATCTATGCATTTTTATTGGTATATTTATATAATGAATGTATCTTTACAATTAGGTTTACTTGCATAATTTTTCTTATGGATATATTTTCACAATCAGATTTGTTTGCGTATTTTTCCTATAGATATATCTTTGCAATCAAGTTTACTTACGTATTTTTTCTTATGAATATATCTTTTACGAACAATCTTTTTTATGGATATGTCTTTTTTAATATAATTTTCAGTTATTCATTATTAAATGGATGATCTAGTGCATTTTTTCCCTCTAGCCATGAACTGATACAACTGACGTATCAATACACATTATTTATCCTTCCCACAAAATAAATCTTTGGGGAATTTCCCTAAAATGCACTATAATCAGATATGTGATAATTAAATTTCTCCTGAATGAGGAATAGATAATCCCATGGGTAAAAGAAAGGGAAATAGATCGCATCATCTAAAGACATTTAAAAAAAAAGATTATGAGTAAAATTTTTTATTTAAAAAAGGAATCACTTGAATTTTACACACCTATAATCTAAGAGCTAAATTTCAAGCATATTTTGTTTAATCAAGTTTCATTTATATATTCATTATTATTTTTACAGATTTGCATAAAGATTTTATAACTATGCATGTATATGCAATGATAAACAAAATAATTATGTAATGATGTGTTTATATGTATATTATTAAGTAATATGTAATGAAAATTCTAAAAATAATCCAATTAGTCACATTATTATACGATGTGATATCATCATATAAAATATAAATATTCAAACACATGCATCTGTCAAATTGAAATTCGGTACTTTTCCGTCATTCGATTGCAAATGTCGCCAAGCGAAGTGAATGACATTATTACATAATGGCTACATTTCTACATTATTTGGCGACTACTCGCTGCACCCGGCTAACGAAAATGTAGCTAAAATTCTTATACGATAATTTTATACAATTAAGTTCTCCCTTTTAAGTATTTCAATGAAGGTTGTCATCCTTTTTCAACAGAAAAATGCCTGCTATGCAAAACTTCAAATTTCGGATAATGCTGAATTAACCTGGCATCTCCCCTTAAAAAAAAGCTTTTTTTTTAAGATTTAATATTTTATATTTTATAGCGAATTTACATACAAAAACTTAAGCAAAATTAGGAAAAAACAGTGAATTAAGTTTATTTTTATTCAATTATTTAATTAGCAATTTATAAAAGCGGAGATCCATTTGTCTGAAACCTTGGATTTAAAATTCAGCTTTAAACATAAGCAATATAAACAATCTAATCAAAATTATAACTACAAATTTATTTTCAATGCATCATGCTTCGTATATGAATACATTTATTCTTAAAATAAAAATATATAAATAAATAAAATAATTAAAATTTATTATGTAATTATTCCTTATTTACATTTTATATACACTGGGTAATACTTCAGACAAAATGTTTTTAAAAAAAGCCCCTTAAGAAAACGTCCAAAAAATTTTTCTAAGTTATTCGAATTTGAATTGAACAGATGCATGGAATGGTAATTATTTTAATACATTTTCACGAAACAAAAATTGTAATAAAAATTATAATCATCATACTATAAGTAAATCGGTAATTTTTTTTATCATGTGACACTTTAATATGGGACATATAACAATAAAAATAAAATTCCTGTTTTATATTTTAATTTAGTTTCTAATTTAAAATTCACTATATTTTCATCTCTAGAAAATATTATAACTTTAATACCAGTATATATGTAGTCAAAAAATTAAAGTTCTAATTTTTTTGAGAATATAATTTTTTATTATAAACTGAATAAAAAATAAATTATAATATTTTTTTATTAAAACTGAAATTTAAATTTCATGTCTTTTTTTCTTGTTACTTTAGTATACGAATAATTTTAGAAAATGCTTAAAATTAAGAGAATTGATATTCGATTTTATTGCATTCAGTAAGAATTTTGGAGCGAAAAATCTTTCATATACCATCTAAAAATTCTTATAAAAGCAATATTGCCATTTGGATTTTCAATAAATCCATTTTTTGCTCGTTTTAGTATATATTAGACAGAAAAATAATAATAAACACTTTTACGTGTATATGGAAAATGTAATTAATATTTTCACAAAACTAGTATACTGAACATACTATGATTAAAATAATTTAAAATATCTATAATATTTACATTAACTTAATACATGTAAGAATATTAATACGTATATTGAAAACAACTATAATAATATAATTCAAATTATTTTAACCTCTGTTACCAGGATTACTTTCAGAGAAAATAATAAACGCATGAAAAAAAATCTAAACAAAAACCAGTCTAGACAGTGAAATAATTATTTTCAATTTATATGCCCAAACAACGATATTTTATTATATATATATATATATATATATAATACAGAAAACTGAACACGCGTTTTATAAAAGTACTTTTTCTATTCTTAATAAATTCTCTAAGGCGATACGAATAAACAGTTTTTACTTAAATACACATACAATATTTCATAAATTATTGCTTTCTATGTTTTTGTGTTATCTATTCATAAAAACATTGACAAGAAACTAAAGCACATTTTTTAAAGGAGCAGTCAACTATGCAATAAGCAAAAAAGGGCGAAAACGGGCAATTTTATTTTTATAGCTTCATCACCAAAGTATGTGTATATATTCAACTGATATAGCGTTATAAAATGCATTGCTCAATTAAATAAATATTTGAAGGTTTAAGAGGGAAGAAAATACATATTAATGACTTTTCTCAAAATTAGATTTAAATATTTTTTGAAATGTTCCAGGAATCTTACATTTTGAAGAAATTAAATGAAATTGATAATATAGCCTTTGGTAAAACATTAACAGAAAATAGGGGGGGGGGGTATGTTTCAAGTTTTTTTAGATAGTTAATAGTCAATTTCACTCCAGAAAAATATAAAATCCTACGAAAATGTGCATAAAAATATTTCTAAAAAAGTTAGGATTTATTTGGAATTACAAAATTGTATGTTGTTTTTTAAAATTTACATTAAGTAAGAAGAAAACTAAGATATTAAAATTTACATTAAGTAATAAGAAAACATTAATAATTGAAAAAATTAAAAATTAAGTTGCTTGGAATATTTCGAAATTTTTAAAGATTATGTATCTTTTAAATTAAAAAAAAATAATATATTCCTTTTTAAAGTGGGTTTTAAGAAATTTGACGTATTTATATTTTAATACAGATGCATAAAAAATTTAATAACCCAGACTGAATAATTTCCAAAAGCGTCTTATAGTCCATTGGTGCCTTAAACTCCTGTTCTTCATCTTCTTCTCTGGTTATCTACTCAAATTACTTCATTTACAGAATAAAAATATAAAAGGTTCTTAACTCTGGCATTTTTATGCAACGTTGGCTGAAACATTATGTCAGTGACTTACGACACTATTATATAATCAATATAAGTATCAATAAAATCAGCGTCTCATGAGGCAAGTACTTGAACACAGAAACCGCAGCTCTTGGTTCCGTTGCGCGTGTCCGAAGCTCCCCGCAATTGCTCGGAGATATCATTGAAGGGTAATTGCCCACTTCGGACATACCCTATAGTTTTCCATCGACAGAAAACATTTGCTAAAACCAGTTGGCAATATTATTACGCCATGAATCAAACAATGACACTCGTGGATTCCCTAGCACGCGTGTGCCGACTGTTGGCTTTATTAGCATTCAAACGGCACGACTCGGCTGTATTTGGCGGTGGGAAAGATGATGACGGACGTTGAAGACATTCGATGAATACAGTAACACAATATCGATCATGCTCTGATGTAAAGTGGAAGGTAGCCAAAAATTATTTTCTATATTAGAGAATTACCTAAAAATATAATTTTAAAATATGCTTGGAATGCATTTATTAGTCTTCTTTTCGTCCATGGTAGCTGATGAATGTTTTTTAAATTTATTTCACGAAAAAATGTATCAGTATGATCATTCGAGCAGCTATTGAAAAATAACATTTTCCTATCTAAGAATATAAATATCTATCTGTCTAATGAAATCCATTAATAATTAAGGATATCTCACAAAATTTTAAAATAATTCTCTATTTAAAAAAAATTATGCCATAATTATAATTTAAATCGAAAATTAACAATTGCAGGGCCAATATCATACCTTTTCCTTAACAATAATAACCATGATTGTAATATTGATTACTAGTGATAAATCATGTAATTTTCTTTCCAAAAAAAAGGGGGGGATTTGCTGCGATTTTTTTTTTTTTTTCGATACTGAAATAAATCTGTTTCAATTAAAGCACACAAGAAGTAAAGAAATGGGTGGTAAACACTTGAGGGGAAAAACAAAGGACTCTTTAGGAAATAAGCTTTGGACGATTTTTATCTCCTCAATTGTTCTGCATTTTCTACGATCTAATTAGATAATATCTTCCATTTTTGGAATTTTCTGTTCTGCTGATTCTACTTCTAATCCACAGAAATTTTGGAGTGTTATTTTGCTTAGAATCGAATTATATCAATTTCATTTTGGTTTAAAAGTTTAAAAAATGGTAATTTGATATAAATATGAAACACAGGCTCTTCGATTAAGGAATAAATTAAAATTAAAAGAAAAGAATATACCTTATAACTAAAGTACACTCAGTTTCTGTACCATAAAGATATTTTAGAAATTAAATAATTAATTGATAAAACTAATATTTTTCCTTCTTCATGAATTTCTCATAAATAAATCAAAATTTTCAAGCATATTTGAGAATTTTGGAAAAATTTCCAAAAAGGTAGTTCCGAAACATTTTCAGTGAATCAACATGACATTGAAAGCTTTATGCATGAGACATGAAATATGCATTAGTATTTAGAAACATTGTAGCAGTGTTGAAAGTGCAACATTTCAACATAATGAATTTTTTACAATAGTCAAAATGACCGTTTTATTTTTGCGACCATTTTTAAACCACAATAATGAAATCACGATTATGTCATTTTAAATGTTTATTGCTGCAATTCGAGCTTTTAACAATGGATTATACAAATTTAAACTAATTAGAGGATTATTATAACGATGGCTAAAGTGGCATAACCTACTCATTTTAGGTTCTTAATTTTTCAAAATGTTTGTGGCGTGTTTTTAAATACTGGTTTAACACATAAGAAAGTAGGGCCTAAATTTTAACGCCGACCTTGCAGATAGATATTTAATGTAAAACGAACAGTTGTTAGATCATAAAATTTTGCTTGTAGATAAAAAGAAATAGGTTGCAGACCGCCTACTGGCTTGGTTTAAGATATTTTTTTTTCTTTAAAGTGTCATAACTCTTTTGTTTAAGTTTTAAACGTGCTCTGGTCTGCAGATGATTTCAGAGGGTGCAGTTTGAAATGTTTATAATGTGTTGGAAATTGATACTATGAATGTTATAAGAGGGATTGTTATAAGATAGATAATTGATAAGATGGATTGTTATAAAGCTAACTGATTTAAAAAAATACAATTAAGTAAATTATAATTACTTATTTCGGTCTCACTTTTTAAAAGTTAATATATAAAATATTGTATGAGAAATTCAGATTTATCAGGAATTTTGAATAACTAGTCAATATAACTTTATATATTTTATTACCGCTACAAAGTTACGACAGAACTATTTGGAGATGGAAAGATTTAATAAATGAAAAAAAATTGTTATTATTTCCTCATTAATTAACACTTAATTTTATTATATAACTGCTTTTTCTATTGTTAAATAATAAAAATCTGATATCTTGAAACCAGCCAAAACACGCTTATATAGTTAGTTTTATATTTCTTATAAGAAATTTGGAAATCATATATTTTTATGCACTAGAAATTGTTCTGCGTTTGTATGCGTGCAATTAGCTGGCTCCAAAGGAAAATAAGGAATTAAATATCGGTTCCCTCATAAAAAATATTCCTTAAAGGATAATTTCAGATTATGCAAATGAAATTGCCTTAAAAAGTTTTTTTTCCCTCTAGCCAAATTGCTTAAAAAAAATATCGTTCTGACAACTTTTCGAACGAATTTCTTTCCTAAAAATACACAATATTAAATAATACTGTGAATTTTGAGAAAAAAAAAGATTTACAATGTGATTATATTTCAAAATTTACGAAACGTTTAGCATTTCGAGATAAAAAAATGTTTCTTTAATATCGCGAATTCTGAATTCTCTACAACTTTTATGTTATAGAAAAAATATTGTCGTTGATAATTGTTAATGAAAAAACATGTTAGTCAACGCTGACTAATATTGGAATGATATGTTATCAAATCAATCACCTTACTGATCAATATCTCCAACATTCAGTGCATTTATTGAAATTGAATAAGATGAAATACTATCAAAATTTACACAGTTTGGATGATACAAAATGCAAAAATATTAATGAATAAAAAAGAAAAATTGCTAAAATAGTTTTTTAATGCACAAATACTTCTTACTGTTATCTCATAAATTGTAGCTGTAAATATCATTAATACCGTTTCCATAATTTAAAGCAAAAATCAAGAAGAGGCATTTTTTAATTGAATTACTCAAAATTTAAAAATCAGGACTTCCAAAATTAACAGTTATTAAAAACTTATGTGTTAAGATATATCCCGATATAGTTTCATTTATGAAGTTGTTAAAGCAAACGGAAAAACGATCTAAAATTTTTAAAAAATTTTGAAAGTTGCAGTAAAATTCCTATTTTATAACCACCTTTTTTAAAGCAATTATAATTTTTTTATTTGTTAAAATCTACTATCTTTGTTTGCTTCAATTCATCCCTAAAATCCTCGTCTATGATCGTCAATCAAAACATTGTTTAAAGTAAACACTGGCCTGATTTCAGAATTATTTATGTGTAAACACAAGCTTTATTCTACATGGATTTTTTTACGACTCTCATTTTCATAGTGTTTACAAGCGCCACAATTCTTCTGTCCTGTAAACAACAGCATTCTTTATCCGACTAAAAAGCCTGCGAGACAGGTTAATGCTTGTTAAATGAAATCGAAGACAAACTGTGGTGTAATGTTTGCTTTTCTTCGGGGTTTTTAGACCCGAAGCACGTGCCATGATTCTTTAATTGTTTTAAAATCTTTTTATCTGTTTTTCCCTTCAGATAAATCAAAAGCTGCGAAACTTTTTCTAGTCTTTCATTTATCTTGCAAGACGGTAGGCGTTCAAGGAGAAGTGGTTTTAGTTTCATTTTATTTATTTAATTTTTTTTTCTTCTTCTTATCCATGACGTCTTTTGATTTGTTGGAACAGCTTCTTATCAAGTCCGTTAAATTTGTCAAAAGGGTCGAGAATTTATGAGTTCTGTAACTTTATTTCCGTAGATGGTATTGGACATAACTAGTAACAGAGAGGGATGAAATATTTTATATCGCGACCATAATTCTCGAATTAATAGAATTTATCTTAAATACTTGAAATATCTCATTTATCATTAAAAATAAAGGTATCAAAGATTTTATATGGTATTTTTAAAACTATCTTGGACGAATAAAACATATCATTCCTTTTTTGTAACACTATCTTGCTTGGTTGTTAAAGTTTAAATAAAAAATGGGTTAGCTATTATAAAACTATATAATAAATGCAAACCAGAGGACTTATTAAGTACTGAAATTATATTTGATATTTCGATTATAATTTATTAATCAAATAATTTTCATTTAAAATTCTTTTATTTCGTCAAAATTATAGCAATTAAATACATTTGTTAAGAATGCATCAATTATTTCAAAATATTAAAAAAAGAAAAAAAATAATATTTAAATAAAGAAAAAAGTGAGTGGGTTTGTTTGCTACATTTGGGTAAATTAATCATTGAATATTTTTGATACAGATTCCTCTTAATAATTTGCATTTCAAAATATTTTTTTAAAAAGTGGTTCAGAATCATTTTAATTTTGATAAAAAGCAAATTTGTAATTTTTAAAAAAATTGAATGGGATTTAATTGTTTCGTTCATAAAAATTCTTTTTAGTATTTAAAAAAATAACAAATTATATATTCGTTTCACTTAATTATTTTATAATTTTTCAAATGAAAAGTTCATATTGATATATTTCAGCTAAAATTATGATGAAAATGAATATGAAATGCTCATATTATGATAAGCAATTGTATTTTATTATAAAATTTTCCCTTATTATTCAAAAAATGGAAAGCTTGTAGCTCAATTTCGCTAATATCTTAAAATGTGAAATAATATATTTCTAAGATTTTAACTAAAATTCAATCAATAAATTTACACTATAATTATTAAAGATCATAAATACCGAAACAACATAATTAAGTAAAAAGAATTGAAACATTTCTATGCCGTTCGTTATTATCTGTATCCATCTTATTACTACCTTACCTTTATCGTAATCAAGTCTTTTTGAGAGTATATTGAAGCATGATTAGAGCATATTAATGTAAACTGTTTAAATATGCAATAAATAACGGTTTTCTTCATTCTGTAGAAAACTGCTAATTACATTTTTGACCAATCTGATCCTGGCTTAATAGCCAATTCCTAAACTGCTAGAGACAGTCATACACCACAAATTGAAAAAAATCTCTGAGTGATTTATATCATTATATTTTAAGTTGTTTTTAAAAATAAGCATGTCAATCAAATATCCACATTTATATCGGCTCCCAATCCCCCATTCTCACCATTCATACGAGCCTCTAATTAAGAGGCTATTTCTAAGTCATCTATAGTAAAATATTCTTCGTACGCTAACATTTTTAATTTTTAAAAAACAGACGGATAACAGATTGAATTGCGAGGTTCTGAACATTAATTTACTCCAATCAACGAAAGTATTGAGAAAGTTTTGTGAGCTTATTCGTTGATTTTCTTTAAGGTGACATTTGAAATAATCTGAGATAGTATAATATAGTGAATCGTAAGCAATCATAGTTATCAGCGCATAGTCGAGCACTAATATTTTTAAACTATAATTAATTCTACTTAGTTATATATTTTCAAACGAAAAAAAAAGGCTTTAAAGGATTGGTATAGTTATAATATATAGTTTTCGAAAATAAATGTGCTAAATGAATATGTTCCATATTTATACTTTTTAGTAAAGTATTCTTCATTTGTTAACCTTTAAAATGAAAAAAAGAAGAACTGATAAAGTTACGAAGTTTTGAAAATTATTTTATGCCAATCAGCGAAGAAATTGATTAATTTCTGTGAATTTATTTAGATCTTCCACAAGGTGGTCATTGAGATAATCTGAAATCGTATATAATAGTGAATCGTAAGCAATCATAATTATCAACGCATTGTCAAGGGTCTATTTTTCTGAACCATGAAACAAAAATATAAGAAGGGCAAAAAGCCATGAGATTATATTTCTATAATTTTGGCATTAACAACATCACAACGGAACTTTCGAGTGAATCTACATGAGGAAGTTTCGAAAGTGTGCGTAAAAATAATATTTGCCACAATACCTAAATAAAATATTAGCATATCATAAATTATTAAGGAAATATTAGTGATTCCCTTGACAAATTCATATAATACTCGTAATTTTAAAAATACTCTTGTCCAAAGTGCCTAGCCAAGCATTTACCTCATGAATTACACATTTCTTACCAAGAAGGTTTCTTGACATTTTCAAAACGATTGCCTCATCTAAATTTGAAAAAGAAAAAGAAAAGAAAAACAGAAGAAAGTGAAAGCGGACAGCAGGGTTCCTTCTCAAGTTATGTTGCAAGCATTCCTAACGGGAAAAAATCGCCAACCTATAAACTTCACGCAGCATTTTTTGTACAAAATGTTGTCAAAAAGAGAATATCTTAAGAAAGGCATATTGTTCACCTTAACATACCTTAACGGACATGATGATGAAGTTATGTTAAAACGTGACACTGATGTTGCGGAAAGTTGGCATTGCGGTCTTTTTTAGTTCTTTGACGTCTACTTTGTAGGTGAAAAATTACGTGTTTTTGCCAAGCAGGAATCTTTAAAAAATGCCAATAATGTCTGCTACCAAACTCTGTTTTTGTGGAAATTATGGGTTTTTAAGTTGAAATTTTTTACTTTAAGTGATTACTTGTTTATTATGTTCTCATAATAACGTGACTGTTTGAAAATTAAAGTATTGATAAACGTGTTAACATGTTGTGTCATTAAAAGTAAGGTAATTAGTTTAAAAGTTAATTTTTAAGGTTGAACTTACTACGAAAAACTAAAATTTGAACATGAAGGTAAAACATGGATTATAATGAAGTTTAAACTTGTAAAATGTGGGTTAAACCCGCAATGGAAGAACCACAGTAAGAAAATGTTCTACTTTCATGAAAGTTTCTTGTTCAGTTTTTTTAAAAAAATGTTTAATATCTATTAATACTTTTTTAAATATTGATAATTTTTACCATAATTTTCAAATATGAAATTGATGTCAAAGTTTTTAACTTTCACTCTAATTTCTTATACGCATTGTGTTTTCATGTCAAAGAAAAATTGCTTCTGTCCCTGTGATTAATTAGACACTAATAAATTTGAAAAAGCAATTGAAATAAGAGTATTTTACAATTTGTAATAAGATTATACAATGCGTCTCTGAAAATCCTATTGAATTCAATTTTTAATGCCTTCACAATATTTAAATAACAATCCATTACAGTGAATTTTCAATAATTATTGTCGTTCAAACTAGAGCTATTTTTTATTCCTGCACATGCATAGTTTGAAATTAATATTTATTTTATGCTATTTGGTAATTAAATAAATTGTTTTATTTTTATACATACTAAATTTAGATAAAGGACACATTCTTTTTACAACAATGTAGAAATTGAGCATAAATAAGGGACATAGAAATATCTTATTTAAAAAATATATCATAGTGTACCAAGTGTGATAACAGTTGTTCCACGTTGCCAAGTCGCCAAGCGAAGCGAATGACAAATGTAAGAAATTCGGAGGAAATATATATTATTTGGCTATTTCTCGCTCCACCTGGCTAGCCGAAAAGTACCTCAAGTTATTTTTTTAAGGTATGTACTCAAGAATAAAAAAGAATCTCAACTATCATTTGTATGATGAAAATGATATGATTTCACAGGGATATAATTATAAGGGAAGCATCTCCGATATGTGGATGAGATTTTTTTATGGTGCTTAGTTCTTGCTTTTTTATGGTGACATACAATAAAGGTGACATTTCTGTACATAATTATCGCCGATGATAAGCCTTATATATGTATTATAGGTCATATGCTACTAATAAAGATGGATTTTATATTTCACACAGTCAGTTATTGGTGTCGCGGCTGTTTGGATACCTAATTCTCCCTAACTCCCATATTAGAACGAATGTACTTCTTTCAAGATATCAATGACATGAGCATTACCTAGCACTGGAAAGAGACCGCATATCATTTACACTCCAATTAAATTTTCGGACAAAAGTACTAGTATGAAAAACTGCTAATGTATTATGCAGATATTTTTCTTAATATATAGATATGTTTTAGAAATTTTTCAAAATATATTATCATTGAAGTAAGTAAAAAAGTAAAAGTAAATGCGTCAGAACATACTTTTTCTTCCAAAATTACGAGTTACAATAAATAATATTCTTGAAAAAAACATATTGCTTTATACTTTTAAAATCATATTTATTTTTTCAGTATATAAAGATATATATAAAACTTTGACTTTGATATATATAAAACTTTGAGTGACTTTCATAGCACGACTTCCTTGGGCATTTTAAACATACAGGTTAAAAACTAGTATAAAAATCAATCTATAATTTTTTTAAAATATTTCTTTTGGTATATTAATATATTTTATAAATTTTTCACAACACATTATTACTAGAAAAATTAATTAAGTTTGAACATACATATCAGAATCAGTTGAATGCGAACTTTCGTCGAAAAGCTCTTCTGTACAATTATCCTCATCAATAAAATAGCTTTCTGCTTCATTTAAAAATTTCTGAAACACTGCTTCATAATAGAAGCAGTAAATTGGATGATATTTCGAGGCCTAAGTTTTAGAACCATCTGCCTTATTTATCACAAAGATACTAACAGGGAGATGCGGTTTCAGCGGTCGCGCTCAAAAAAATAACTGAATTAAATAATTCTGTTATTAAATTATTCAGCTGAAAACGGTCAAAAAATTGCACTTGTATTGAAGGTCGCAAAACAGGAAACTACAAGGTCAACCCATTCAATTGATCTAAAAATAGAACAGGAGTAATCGAAAGTCTTTCGTTAGCGGTCGCAGAGTCTGCACATCTTCTGTTGAGAGGATGATCTGGAGATCTTAACTGGATCTTAATCTCAAAGCGGTGGATTCCCAAAACAGAATTTTTTTTGAACAAATCATTAAAATACATAAGAATTTTCCTTTAATTTATTCTAATTAGTGATTAAAAGAAATTAGGCTGATATTTTTCTGATTTATTGATTAAAAAACATTTGAAGGAAATTGTCCTAAGTCATTTGACTAAGGAACGTTAAAAGGAATATTTTTTGAGCTATCAGCTAAAGCCTTTAAGAAGAAATACTTCTTTAATTATTGACTGTTAGATTGAAGGAATATTTCTTGAATAATGATTAGAAGATCTAAGTTGGTAATTTTCTCCATCGTATTTTTATTAGTAACTAACCGATATGGGACGAACAGTTTATCTAATTTAAGGAATAAACGATATGATAGTGATTAAAGATATCAGAATCATCTAAAACCCAGTATTTATATTTTCAGAAGGGTTCTATTGCCTCAACATATCATACAGTTGCAAAAAACCAATTTGAACAAAAGCATTAGAATCTTTGAAATAAATCTGTGTAGCATAAAATGTGTATTACTTCAATTTTCATTGCTTGAAACAGAAATGTGTTGCCATAGCAACTGTGTGATTTGTTTAGTGTATTGGTTTACATCTTTCGACTATCTCTTCCATAAAAATGATAATCTAATATAAAAAAAAGGAATTTTTGTTTGTTCGTACCTTATGCGCATCCTTACAGTTCAACCGATCACGATGAAACTTTGCCCGCTTATTGCTTACACCTACGATATTGTTACAGGCATAGATAGTACAATTATCTAAAATTTTGAAAAAAAAATTTGGATCTCACTCGCATCTATTTATCAAGGATTAATCACCAAATAATAATGAAACTTGATCAACTTATTTCTCTCATCTTCGCGACTGTTATAGACATAGTAGAATTATCATCTCTTCATATCTAATTTATAAAAATGAATTTTTGTTCGGTTTTTACAAAGAATAGCATCAAAAATTTCAATGTCTCGACAGTTTACATCATAGGATCGATAAAGAAAAATGAAAAAGAGAGAGATGAATTGTATCTAACCTTAAGCTTATTAAAAGTCAGTTCAAGATGACACGCCATTTACCTTTCATTTTCATCCACTTTGATACGAAATGAATTGCTCTGCTTTTTCTTTTTCTTAATGTTCTTGATGCCGTGGGGCAAAAACTAATGTCCAGTCCCGATGTCCAATCATGGAACCTTCGGACCGCCCGCTGAATAATCCCACACATCTCGCAGGAAATGAAATAAAACATGCCTCGAGTAATCCTCAAACTAGATTCTGGTAAGTGTTTACTCAACGGGTGGGTGCTTCGCCCAGCCAGATGAATCAAAATGCGTCGTCATTCCTTCCCTTTGGGGTATTCTTTATACAAAACTGCGGCGAAAAGTTACAACTTGGCGAGTTAATGATGGGAATTTGATTTGCAGTGACTGCTCGACCAACCGCAGTGACAGAGATATTTTTGGTGCCTCGTTATTAAGCGAGGCCTTACTAGATGTTATCTTGAATATACGTTAAAAATGTTATTTTGAAGTACGTTTTTAAATAAACTACAAAACGAATAGTTTCTGTCAAATTCCGATGATGATCTTAATTCATAGGATATAAAAAAATGATGAATTTGAAAAAAGCTGGAAGGCAGCAAGAATTGAAACTAGTAATCAAAATAAAAAATAAAACTTAACTCATTATTTTCTACAGAAAAATTACTTTAATGCGAATTATTGTGCCAAATGCGTAAACAAATGGTTTCCCCTGGCCCCAATTGAATTGCAGTTTATTTCAATATCAAAATAATACAGCATTGTAGGAATTCCATGGTTCTTTGCTCAACCAAGCTTAATATAATTTATTTCATCCAAAATCAAATGCCACAAAAGTTGCAAGCATTTTTTTAAAAAGAAAAATTAAATCTATGAAATTCTTTCCAAACTTCTTTTCCAAAAATCTAAATAACAAAGTATATGCAATGGAAAACCTTCTATTTCCTACAAAAAACAGTTTAAAAACAATATAAGCCAAACACTATGGAATAGGCATTTTTTTATATACTATATTATAAAATTTTAAACGATAAAAAGTGCCCATACATGGTTTTTTAAAAACATTATATCAAACAAAAATATTTGCATTAATATTAAAAATAATTTAGAAATAATTGTTTTGAATTTTTTTTAAGTAGCTATTATTACAAGTTCAATAATATCGAAAAAATTATAAAATCATTTAATGTCTTTTTTAATTTTTTTATTGTATAAAAAATTGCTAGTGGAAGTAATTTATTGAATTTTGAACTTTTTTGTTTGAGAAATTTTTTTATGTCCTAATTTTTAATGTTAGTTTTAAAACAATCCATTGAACCACAAATTAAAAAGATTTTACAACAATTGCCATTTCAGAGTGAACACCTGATAGAAATAAAATCAAATGTGATACCTAATTAAACAATCTTCCACACCAGAGTTGAGGAACTGAAACGGAAAGGAATCAAATGATTATTGGAAGCCGCTTCACTTTGGTATGGAACTTAATTTTTAGTAATGAATTGTGTGCAAGGGAACGGTATCTAATTACAATTCAAAATTATAGGATTTCTCTTCAAATGGCATCGCATATATTTAAAATTAAATATTTATCTTCAGAATCACTCCAACAAAAGTAATTTTTCTTTTCTTCAACAAAAGTAATTTCTTCAACACAAATCTGTATGATGCTAGCAGTTGCATTTATATATAACGCTTGCAATTAAATGTAAGTGTAATTAAAGAGAATTCATTCGTTATTTATTTGCTTTATGCTGTAGTAGCACAATGCGAAAGTATTTCGACTCCACTTTTACATGTTATATTGTAATAAAATTAAAATACTATCATGTTGATTTAACCTAAATTGTAATTATTGTTTTGCGATTCATAGTCGGAGATGCGTTTATCGAATTTCATAAAAAGGTCATCAAATATTTTCTTGAGGATTCAAAATAAAGTTCAATTTTATAGAAATAATAATCCTAATTAATCAGTTATTAGCAAAATGGAGTTTCAAATAAAATATATTTATACTTCCGTGGTACGCATCAAATAAATCTCGCGCTATTTAATAGAATCTTCTTTTACGCGTTTTAAATAAAGAAAACAATTGCGATGTCACAAAATAAAAGATCATGCAGTTAGATTATGAGCAATCATGTAGAATACGCAATAAATTGAAAAATAATCGCGACATTAAAGTTGCAAATTTTGAAATTACCGCAATTCGTTTTTCTTGAATTTCAAATACAATATTTAAATATGTGAAATTAGTTATAATAAATTCCTTACTGAAGTGGGTGTGCAGTTGGTTCACAAACATAAAAAGTTATTAATTGCATTCATTAAGTAGTGTTTAATTTTAATGAATTGTATGTTAAATTTTAAGTGTTGTTTTAAATGTTTTTTTTATCCATGTCTGTTTCAGGGATGCCAGACGAAAAGTTTGTGATTATCAAAGATAAAATGTCAGTTTGTAGAAGAGGAGTTAAAGTAAAAACTGTTCTTTTTTTATAACTTAAAAAATAAAATACTAGATGTAAATGTCAAATGTAACTTTGGAATGAGAGAGATAAGAATTTGCTGATTGGGCAATGATTTCTTTAAGAGATCCCAGAAGCTGATTGCAAAAAGAGGACTGAGATTGAAAAGCTGTAACCACACCTAGAAAAGCACCAAAAGAAAGGTTGTATTTTCATATTTAAAGTTTATTTTTTTAAAACAAGTTTGAACAAGTAAGGAAAAAAATAACATTGATATCTAATTACGTATAGTCTTTTTATAACTATACACCTTAATATTATTTCTAAAAGTACTTAAAAATCAAAGAACCATGTGTTCGAAGAATAGCTAATAATACTTGCTTTTTTGTCTGTAAATACTTCTAAAATATTTTGCATTCTTAACACATTGCGTACGTACTTTCGTTTTTAGAAGGCCAAATGTTGTGGCTGGGTCCCGAGTTACCTCCTTTTTATGCTTTTTCAGCTAAATCAATGCGTAACCAAACAACAGACAAATATTTAATTCGTAAGGAAATCTGTAAGACCTACACCTGGACTTGCACGTTTTTGGGTAAAGGCACATTTTAAAACCATCATAGCTTTGTTATTTTTGAAGAAATAGAACAAAGAATTTATTTTTGAAGAAATAGAAGGGAAGAAAAAACTCCTGAGCAGCCCTTAAGAGATGGCCCGTGAAATAAGAAAAAATTTGTGAGTGGTCCTTGATGTCTCAAAACAAGGTATTTCTGCAAATCATGCAGAACACCATTGCATAAGGAAATATGCTTTACCAAATATCATACATTGAAGCATTATTCAAGTTTGTGAAATAAATAAATTAAATTGTAATGTATGCATGTATAAAATACATAGTGATATTTACTAACACTTTATGTAAATATAATATCAAAAGCAAATTAAAAATGGGTATATATGCATCCTGTTGCTTGCCAAGCATGTTTCTAGAACGTTCAAAATTGTGCGGATCCTGAAAGTGTTTTAAGAGCTGTACGCAATGTATTAAAAAAAGAAATACTTCCGAAACATTTTTATTATCTTTCAAAATCCATCGATGATATTAGATTTCCAACTTCTGTTGTTACTTGCTGCATTATCTAATTTCGAAAATATTTCCATGATGCATACACTTTTTTCTGGAATGAGGCATACAAAAAAAAGTGTGAAAATGCCTGAGGTGAACACAAGTTTGTGGCAAAGAAAAGGTGGAATAAATTGCTTAGGAAAAAAAAACCCGAAAGCGTGCTGCAGGTAAACATGTATCTTGAAAAATTGCCTGTAAAACTGTAGTATTCACTAAAGATATTTGTCTTGTTGGCAAATAAGGGTTTACTCGAAGATTCGCAGGTTAACACCTTCTGTATAAGTTAAAGTAATTTGCGGCACGTGACTTGAATGGCCAATCAAAAATTTGCGTCCAGTTCTATCGTTATTCAGTTGTTTGATGCATTTTGTTCCAAAATGCAATTAGACGAATTATTCATGTTTTATTCCTTAAAAGTATATGTTCTAGCATAGATAAATCATTTATATACCGCATTTTACTAAAAGATCTCTTTTGTTCAGAAAGTAGACTTTTGCACATTTTCCTCAAAATAAGTTTTATTATTATTAAATGCAATAATATCGACTTATTTATAACATCATAAAGCTAAATTGGTACTTATTCTTCAAATAGAAGTTCTTTCATTATTAAATACAATAATATCGATTTATTTATAACATTTGAAAGTAGAATTGGTGATTTTCTTTAAATGACAGTTTTTTATTATTAAATATAATAATATTATTGATTTATCACGTTTGAAAGCTGAACTGTTTATTAAAATCTAATAACTTAAATGTAACGATTTTTTTTATTAATATGAATTGCTTAAGTTTTAACATTTCCTACCCTAACTTGTTGATTTTCTAGAGCATACATCTTGTACCATTTCATTGCCATTAATAGGAAATTAATTTACAAATTTTTAATATATATAGTTATAAATTAACTTTGAAATTTTTATTTCAAATGGAAGTGAATAGTGAGATTTACTATTTTCAGTTACACAAGTATTTAAAGATGCAAAAAAAGCAATTTTTAAAGATGCAAAAAAAAGCAATTTTTTAAAACTATTTTTTTAATTAAATGAAGTAGTGTGTTTTAATATGATAATTAGTATTATAAATTTTTAATTCAATATTTATAAGTAATTAATAATAATTTAATTCTTCTAATTCAATGTTAATAGGTAAAATTTTTGAAGCATTCAAACTATTATTCCATAATTAATACAGATTAATTATGAAATATTAATTCGTGTATTGTGTTTTCCGTTTTTATTTTATATATATAAAATTATCCAATTTTTTAAATAAAATGTTTACTTCAATTTGAAAAAAAATCAAAATACTTTCAAATATACTTTGCAACATGCTGTACATTGCTTTAGTTAGAGGATTTTACTATAACACGCATTGAGATGCCAATAAACACATTTTTTACCGTTCTTTTTTATCATTATTACTTAAATAAGAACACATTTTCAAAACAAATAAAGGTAGACTGATAATGTTCAAACCATTATTATGTTAAGATGTTTCAAGCAAAAAATTTTAAAGCCTTTAAACTTTTCAAAAAATAAAATATCAAACTAATTAAAATCTTGATGAAATGATTATTTTAAATGGCTTGTTCAAAAAATAAAATAAAATAAACCAGATGTGTAATTTAGGAATAGGAAAAGCAAGAGCAGGTTTATAATAAATAAATAAAAAATGACCTTCGTAATTGCGCTATGTATGAAAAAAATTATTGATATGAAGAAGTGATCAAAAAACTTTAACCATGCTTCATCAAAAAGAATGTGATTTTGAGGATAAAAATAATCGTACTGACACGTAAAGTGTTATGTTTTTAACAATGAAGATTTCTAATCTAATGAATAAAATATATTTCTCGGTTGTCACTTTAAGTATCAGATAAACACATAGACAGAATAGTTCAATCGCTTACATAAATTATTTTAAGTGTATTATATTCTCACAAAAGTGTTAGGGCGTGTTTAATGATTTGCGATAATTTCAGCTTCGAGATCGTGAATTTATTAAATATGTTAATTATATTAATGTTCACTGTATTCACTTTATTCCGAAGAAAGTTAAAAATCCACCTATCGGTGAGACAAGGAAGCTCTGAAGAGCACGCTGATTTAGATGTTTCTTTTGTCCTTTTAATCCAGCTCAAAATGACGAAATCAAGTAGTATTTCAAAAAATTGCACTTCATGTTTGAATGATAATCAAATTGAAGTTGCTGCTACTTATTCAGCGATTTAAGCTTAGTGAGCGTCTTTTGTTTTTTTCCGTTGCAACAACTAGGGCCAAAGCAAAACCCCTTTTGTATAGCAGGGCACATTCACGGACCTCACAGGTAGAACAGACAAAAAACCACATCCGATCCTGAAATCGAAGCCGGAACTCCAGATCACAGAAAAGGCGCATATATGATGCGCATATAGTGCATCTTCCCTGTGATCTGCCACATTTCGCCAGGACACCGGCCAAACTGATATAATCAATTAATGCCAGGAAAAATTGAAAGCTCCATTAAAATAATAAAAAATTTCTACACTCAAATTTTTTAACATTAATTTGGCAAATTAAAACTTTGTGATATATATTTGATACAATAAAGCATATAATTTTGTATCGTAGGGAAACTATATAATTAAATCTTATTTTTCCACATTACAGATCTCGAAACTTTGGGGAAAAATTGATTTGAAATATGCAAAACAAAATATCCATTTTAATTCACACGTTGAGTGATTTCATTTTGCTTTCTCTCAAAACGAATGCAATATTTTTTATGTTTAGATGACATATGTGTATTACTCTCAAGTTTTTTTATCATTAATTTAGCAAATTAATATTTTGTAATATATATTTGATACATAAAAGCATATAATTTTGTATCGTATGGAAATTACATAAATAAATCTTATTTTAGCTCGTTGCACATCTCGAAACTTTAGGAAAAATTGATTTGGAAGTATGCAAAAAAATCCATTTTTAATTTACACTTTTAAACATTTCATTTTCCTTTCACTGAAAAATAATGCAGTATTTTTATATTTCTATGACGTACTTGCGCCAAGACTGACATGATCAACTGGTAGTGTAATCAAGAATTAATATCGTTGCATTATTTTTATGAATGAAAAATCTGAGCTATTAATGATCATTTATCGCCATCATTTAGGTGATTAATCATGATGAAAATTTAGAAATTAACGTCTTCAGCTTTAATTGCAGTTATTTGTCGTTGTCTCATCATTAATTACGCCATAATCTAATTTTATAACCTGTATTAGAGAAAAATTATACCTCTGGAAAAAACAATATTAAAGAATGCAATATACAGAAAATTCCGAAGATTTCAAAGAAATAAAAGTGATAATATTAGCAAGTTTAAAATGATAATATTTACAGGCTCACTTGTTATTTATAAATTTCTTCCTGTATATAAAACATTGCATGAAAATAAAATCCTTTCGTTAAAAAAATGTTTTACAGGACTGATGAATGCACTGTCGAATTTTGCATGAAATTACCTCTTTCATGGTGAATACTCACTACAAATGGATATATTTTAAAACTTTAATAAGCTTTTTAACTAAAATTTTATCACTGTTTTTAAATAATTTTTGAACTCTTTACATTTTTACATTAACTATAATTTAAAAGTGAGTTTTTTAGATGAACAAAATTTTATGTCCATACATACTTTCGGTAGAATTTTTAAAAAATGTTTGAAAGTAAACTTCATCATATATTTTTATTTCTTTCACTGTAAATCCTCTTCTTTTACGATGATATTTAATATATTTTTCAAATCCGAATTATCTGTTCTATATAAATAAATATTTTAACAATAACAACTGAGAAATTATGCCATAAAGAATATCTGGCTACAGTGTCTGGGATTACAGGTCTGAGTTCCCATTAAATAGTTTAAAGAATTAACTGCAATATAAAAATGTCTTTATTCACTACATTTTAATTTTTTAAACAATGCAATTCTGTAATTAAATTCCTTTCAATTACAGATTAAAAATGATGAATTGATCCGATACAGTTTTATAGACTTTATAACGAAGATTACTCTTTTAAATTAAATTAAAGAATTGGCAAGGTTAAAACAATAACAAAAACTTATATTTGAAAGTAAAACATTGAAGGAGAATTAGTCTGTATCCAGAGCTGAAAATCAATTAATTTAAAAGCTTTCAGTCTGTGGATCATCGGTCGAATTAAAGTTTTAATGTTGGAGGAATTAACAATTCGTTCATTTAAATTAGTTGGAATAATGAATAATTTAATGAAGGAAATTAATGTTCCAAAGCTGTATAATTTTTTCTGTGTATGTACAAGGTTCAACATGCTGTTAAATAAATGCAGTAAAAACGTCAATTTATTTTCAGATTATATATATATATATATATATATATATATATATATATATATATTTGTGTGTGTGTGCATGTGTGTGTGTGTGCGCGCGCGCGTGCGCAGTACCAAATTAGTTTTGGAATCCATGAGCATCTTGATAGTGAAAAAAGAGAAAGCTCGTGACATTATAGTATAGAGTAAATTTAAATAAAGTTAATATTCAATATTGCAATATTGTAATTTTTATCACGTGATTTTAGCATCATGAGAGTTTATTTCATTAAATTAAGCCCTGGGAATTATGAAAAATATTATGTTGTTCTTATACACATTTTTATTTCTTAAATAGAATCGTTCACAAATTCTAAAAAATTTCCCAATATAAAAAAATTAAAAAGTAATAATGATATAGATATAACATCTGTAATTATTAAAGAATTAAAGATGTGGTTTTTCTCTGTCAATCGTATCATTGAATAACTCTTTTCTGGTTAGTGTATTATCTTCGATAACAAAAGCTGAATTTTTATCAACAGCTTGCAGAAAAAAATATTGTCACGATCCTTACTGTTTTTAACGAATAATACGAAACACATTATCGATATTCACAGTATTAATCGGAAAAATACAGCTGAAATAGCAATGCCAGATTTCGGCTATATGCATTTCAATTGCAAGTAAAGGATAAAAGAAAAATTATTCAGATTCAGCTGTATAATTTATACTTACTCAGATGATCAAATGGGGACTAATTCAATCATAGGCATAATAATAACTTATTCTTAGTCATGATACATACTCATTGCAAAATTTTATTATGTTTTATTGAAATCAATATTATTAACTGTAATTATCTATCAGATGTTATTTTATTTAATGTATATATTACAAAGCAAACAGTACTGAAGTAAAAATAAAAAGCCACCATTTGCATCAAGTAACTCTTTTCTTTCCAGTATTCTTTTATTTTCTTTCGAAACATTCTTATCAATTTTGGTTTGAAACTTAAATTATCCAGCATACATATTTTCCACCTGTAAATTAAAAAATGATTTAAGATGCATTAATCTAATATATTAAAATTCTAAACAATCTTGCATCGAGAATCTGAATCTTGGGAAGCTAAGTGACCGAAACTCAAAATTAAATAATTGTCAAAAGTTGTTATCTGAGCAATGCCTTCCCTAGATTTTCCATTATTATGATTATTTTCAAATTTTAATCAATGAAACTTTGAACAGGTGAATTTAATAATTTTCATTCTTTACACTGAAAACATGAGTACTAGAAATTTAAAACTAACATTATAAATTGAACGGAAACTGAATACATTCATTCATTTTATAATAAAAATTGGAAATATGTGCAACTTTCACTTGATTATAATAAAAATTGGAAATATGTACAGCTGTTAATTGATTTAACTGTTTTCTTGTATTTTATTTAATAATCTACTCGTTTAACATAAATTTAGCATTTGTTTGCATTTGAAAATTGACAAAAAACAAAAAAGTGTTTGCTGATATCCAGAAATATGTAATACAACTATTTTTCTGGAATAAATTACAAAATTTATATAAATAAATTATCTATTAAAGATCGGATTTGAAAACAGATGTGGGAATTCAATTTCCTTCAAATTAACTTATAACTTTGGTGAAGACAAGCTTCAGTTTTTCCTATCTTAAAACTGAAAAAATAAATAAATAACTACTTAAAATTCATCCAATCAGGATTCAAAACTGAATACTTATTTTAAAATAATAAAACTTTACATGCATCTTTTTGATGCACATTCCAGTCGTCCCGCTGTTTAAATGAAAGAAAATCTAGGTGATCCATCTAATTTGATCGATAATGTCACTCTAACATATAATGATACATTAGACGATTTGTCACCTACAAAATTATCACAGACGGTATGGGAGTGTCCATATTTAAAAGACTAATTAATCTATGAAATCTTTTTTGATACTCTCGCAGTTATTTCTATTGCAGACATGACGTCTGACGCTTTTTCACAGCATTAACATACGCACCTCTATAATCAACTACGTCAGTTATTTATGTGAATGGCAATCTTGAAGCTATCTAAAATCGTACAAAAAAATAAGTTTAAGTTTCTTAGAATGTTACAGGAGTGTCAAGATCTATAAATATTTTAAAGTTTCCTTGCATTAGGTTCTGTAAGTTAATAACTATGTAATTGATAGTTATAATTGCAGACACAAAGTGCAAGTAATAATTATGAACATTTTTTATTACTGAACTTTCTGTTTAGCTGATTATAAAAATTTAAGTATTATAAATAAATTTAATATATCAGTTTAGTGTTTATCGTAAAATTAGATAGTACAATTTTTATTTATTTATTTATTACTATTATTTTTGCTATTCCTGGGCATAAATGGACTGTTAATGTATCCTTTATTAGGACAAAAATATGATTTAATTTAATTCTTTTTTTATTTTCATTTTATTTCTCAAAAAATAAAATAAAAATAATATTTTTAATTACGAATAATTTATAAGCTGACTGCAACAAAAATAATCTGAGTATCAGCTACCTTTAAGAAAAGGCATGAAATCTGTTTCATTTATCGAATGAGTTATTATCTTAATGAGATTTTCAATACTTTCTTTTTCACATGCAGTTTCTCTGGTAAAACTTTAAATATAAAATTTATAGTTTATAATTGAATGAAAGTGCTTTTCTCTTTATTGTAAAACTAATTCTTCTTAAAACACGAAAGTGAAGTTTTAAATTTGATGCAGATTCTTATTAAAAGACTATCATATTTCAATGGTTCTCATGACAAAACCGGAAAAATTCTTCAGTTCTGTACCTATTATCCTTTAAACCCAAAAGTGTCCTTCGTTCAAAGCTATATATACGTATAACGGTTTCCCGAGTTATCCTAGTAACAGGATAACTTAAGTAATTTTGTTTGGATTTTATCTAGTTTTGAGTATAATGTTAGAAATGTAAAAATAAGTTCGTAATTGACCCATTTAGCACATAATACTGTCATCAGAATAAATTGTTGATGTTAGA